>CALNHX010000799.1:0-283995 GCA_940337035.1 Agriotes lineatus
GAACGGGGGTCCTGCATCCCCATTAGAAGCTGTGACGTACTATATAAGTTGGTACAGCAGCGACCAGTGAGTCAACAAAATGTAGATTACCTCAGGGAGTCCCAGTGCGCGTTCGATGGAAATGCCCCTAAGGTGTGCTGTCCTGCGGAAAAAAGCATTCAATCAGGTAAGGCGTTAAGGGCTAAGGACTAACTTCCAAATACAACTTAAGTCTCACTTTAGTGAGCACGGTTTTTAAAAACAAGTGATTTTGTTTAATTGACTACTGTTCTTTAGCAGTATCTCCATTCGAAGCTTGTTTTGCTGGCAGGATACCTTTTATAGTCGACGACACTGTCGCCAAGATCGCTACATAGTATATGTAAACAAAATTCGGAGATGAAGGTATTGTTCGAGTAAAAAGCGTATGTGCTTGGCAAACCGGTTTTAAATTGGCATTAAAATTATATCACAAATTCGTTAAAACCCCTCACCACAAATATATTTAACAACTGCTAAATACGTATTTCGACAGCCACGCTGTCATCATCGGTACCTAAGAAAACTTACACAGCGAAAAGGCGAAGTGTTCGCTACCAAATCGCAAATGGAGGTGGACGAGCGCGCGCATGTTACATCTATTTATACTGTCTGACCTAGAGGGTTGGCTGAAGGCCAATGAACTTGGCCAACGCCAATTTAATTTCAACAAATGATATAAGACTGAAGACGGGATTCGTCCAGCATCTTTGTTCAAAAGTTTATTATCTCGGTTCTTAAAAATGGCTAAGCTTTCAAAAGAATTTAGTTGTTTTGTTCAAGTTAAAGCCTTTGCAATTTTTAGGTCGTCCTCTTTAATACTATGACCTGTTTCGTAAATATGTTAGGCTATACTCAATTTTTCGAATCTATTGAATCTAAAATGAGCTAAATGCTCTTTAAACCTGGTACCAAAACTACGACGTGTTTGCCCAATATATTTAGAATCACAATGGGAACATTTAATTTCGTAAATTCCAGATCTCTCTAAAGTCCTTAGTTTGTCTTTCGGATTTCCCAACAAATTTCTAATATTGTTTTTTGAACCATACAAAACTTTATGGCCCGACTCTTTAAAAATGTTTGCTAGGCCCTTTGTAGCCGGGTGAAAATGAATTTTGATGTACTTGAGTGCTTCACTTCTAAGACTGACAAGAGTTGTGGAATTTCGAACGTGCAATTTTGTTTTTTGTTTTCTAATCAAATTATCGATAATTTTAGAAGAGAAACCATTGTACACAGCGATGCTTTTTATGGTCTGAAGTTCAATGATATATTGATCTTTGTTTAAAGGAAAGGTTAACAATCTATCCACCAAGAAATTTAGAGCAGCCATTTTGTGTTGAAAACAATGATTTGAATCCGCTAAAATGAATCTATTTACATTGGTTTCTTTTCTATAAACATCAAATTCCAACTTATTTTTATTTCTTATTACTAAGGTATCTAGAAATGGTAGTTGTCCTTCGTTTTCCATTTCATATGTGAATTTTATGCTAGGAAATTTGGAATTTAATTGATTCAAAAAATGATCAATACTTCATTTAGATAAATCAAAAACAGCAAAAATGTCGTCCACATACCTAAACCAAATCCTTGGGAAATACTCTGTGTTATTCTTAAACTCAGTTTCGAATTTTTACATAAAAAGGTTGGCAACGAAAGGGGAAAGGCTGTTTCCCATTGCTGTTCCTTCGTGCTGTTCATATAATTTTCCATCTATTTGAAAGCAATTCTGGGACATGCAATGTGTAGCTAATCTGACAAACTCATCAATTTTGTTTGAATCTAACTTATTATCCGTAAGTAATTCCCTCAGATAAGTCATAGTTTGTGGGACTGGTAAGCTTGGAAACAAAGAACACACGTTAAATGAAACTAGAATCTCGCTTTTACCAAGTTTCAAATCTTTAATTTTATTTATAAACTCCAGCGAGTTTTCGACCGAAAAACTATTTTGAAGTTTTGGCAAGTTTCTAAATTCATTTGTTAACCATTTAGATAGAAGGTAAGTCGGGGAGTTAATACCAGAAACAATAGGGCTCATCGATTTACCTGGCTTGTGTATTTTAGTTAAACAATAAATAAAATATAACTAACAACAGACTTTAGCTTTAGGGAGATCTGGAATTTACGAAATTTTATGTTCCCATTGTGATTCTAAATATATTGGGCAAACACGTCGTAGTTTTGGTACCAGGTTTAAAGAGCATTTAACTCATTTTAGATTCAACAGATTCGAAAAATCGAGTATAGCCCAACATATTTACGAAACAGGTCATAGTATTGAGGACGACCTAAAAATTGTAAACGTTTTAACTTCAACAAAAAAACTAAATTCTTTTGAAAGCTTAGCCATTTTTAAGAACCGAGATAATAAACTTTTGAACAAAGATGCTGGACCAATCCCGTCTTCAGTCGTATATCATTGTTGAAATTAAATTGACGTTGGCCAAGTTCATTGGCCTTCGGCCACCGCTCTGGGTCAGACAGTATAAATAGATGTAACATGCGCGCGCTCGTCTACTTCCATTTGCGATTTGGTCTCGAACACGTCGCCTTTTCGCTGTGTAAGTTTTCTTAGCTACCGATGATGACAGCGTGGCTGTCGCAATACGTATTCAGCAGTTGTTAAATATATTTGTGGTGAGGGGTTTTAACGAATTTGTGATATTTTCGAACCACAGGCTCCAGCAGTGTTTTATTAAATTATAGGACAATCCGTAGGTTAAAGCTATCCGTAGAGCATATAACTTTGGAGATTGATCTGTGTGTTTAAAAGTAGTATTGTTTATACACGTTAGCGTGGCGCTATAAAGTTCTTTTTTAATCAGTATAGCTAAAGAACGAAATATAAACAATCAAAAATATTGATTGTAGACACAAGTGCGAGCTTGTCCGTTGATGCAATCTAGAAATAGAATTTTTCTATAAGAAACCTATTACAAATAAACTAATATTGTTTCTTAAATTGTTGTTACTACTGCAATCGGCAATCATTTATAATTTATGATAAATACGTTTTAAAGAGAACAAATGTCGATGGGTTAATTGCGACTAGCTATTATAATTGTTAAAGGTATTTGTACTAGTTTGCCACCAGATTTCAAGTACATGAATATTGTAGAAGCCGTATACTAATCATATTTCCCAATACTTTGTTGAAAAATTGTTTAACAAGTGGAAATTGATTGTTTCTGTTGTTAGTTATATTTTAGTTTTGTTTATTTCAAGAATATCTTACCTAGGTTTGAAATATTTAGCAATGTTTTTCTTTATATACATTTGTTCTTCAATAGCTTTGCTAAATATGAATTTCTTATTAAAACTTGTGATCATCAGTTAGTCTGTGTTTTTAAATCACACAACGGTGATTCTAGTTTGAATCAGAGACGACTAAAACTCATTCAATTATTTATAGTCCACCTTTACTTGTTGAGAGTTGATGAGATAGCTTTTATGTGTAAACTAGTGAATCACCCGAGCTACGATTCGGTTCGCTAATTTAAGAGAGATTAATTAATATAAATTTAAAAAAGAATGCATCGGCCGGGAATCGAACCCGGGCCGCCCCGCGTAGCAGGGAAGAATTCTACCACTGAACCAACAATGCTTCGTTGAATAAGGCGCTGCTATAAGGTGTATAGTGAATCACGCGAGCTATGCTTAGCTTCTCTAATTATACGATTTAATTAAAACTTTTTCGTATTTTTTTTTAATAAAAACCGGCCTACGATCTAAGTCTAAAAATTACCAAAATTGTAAGCTATCATACAATTTAATCCGTCCAGTATTTTTGGAGAAGATAGCGAACAAATATACCTACAAAGAATAGACCACCGATTTCATAGTATAGATGTTGCTCTAATTGAACTTAAGTTATTTATTCGGCAATTGTTTTGAGTTTCCAGCTGTTCGATGATGTCCATTTGTGTGGGGTTTTTCAAAAATCCTTAGTGCTTAGGACCATTTTCGCGATGATTGAAAATATTGCTTCTACAAAGGGAGCTATTTCCAGTAGTCATCTTCGAAGATTGATAGATAGATTGCTTCTGGTGCTGTGTGGTTGATGTTTCGGAGATGCACTTCATGTGGATTTAAAATCTTCCAACGTTTTGGCAAGTTTCGATCAGTATTAATGTGTTGTGTATGCAGTAGCTAAAATTCATCTGGTTAGATTAGAATTCAGAAGTATTTCAGAAGCAAAACTTACCTATGGCCGTTCGCCATTCTTCAGTACGTCAACCTGGTTTCGCTTTTGCACATTTCTTGGCGATTTGGTGATATTTTAGGCCTCTTATAACCCCGCTTAGTGTATTTCCTTTTTGGGACTCTGATGCCATCACGTAAAACACTTGGAAAAAGATTATTAGCTGTTTTGGGTCTCCTGTGAAACGATGCAGGCAGTTATTCCGCGTCGAAGCTGTTGATGCACCTTTTTCTCGTGAGATTGCACATTTGCACATCTGGAGAAAAGCTCGTGCAACGTGACTCTGCACTCTTTAGGCAACTTTTCCACAGAAACTAGGTCCAGAAGCGTCTGCGGCTTTTTAATGGTCGCCGGCCAACAGGATTGTGCATCTCTAGGTGCGAAACTGTGGAAATATCTCATGTGTATATGCCGAATCTTTATTGTAGTGTTTTACTTACGGTTTGCAGTGACAAACACAAGCAGATTGTTGAGGAGAATTTGAAAATCGCGTGCAGCTTTGCTTATTGTATGCATCGTACATGTCGAGTTAGTTGTTACTAGCATGTAATTTTTTAGTATGTTTTTTTATAGCGGCTCTCAGACTCTGACTTTGCTCGCAATCAATTGGCGGTGGACACGTTCACCAACTTTTATGAGCGATAATGTGATTTGCGAGGAAGTACTAAAACTTTTGCCCGTTACTCGTTGACGGCTATTATATGAATTGAAGTGTAGTGCAGGAATTCGAACGCCAAAGGGCTTTTGCGTGAATTTAGGTTCTCAATGTAATTGAATCTCATATGCGAATTTTAGCTCCCCTATCCCGAACTTTTTGGCAAAACTTTGCTGCATCGCAATAAAATTCCTGAATCACAGTGTTTTGTTTTTCGTGGAGTATAGTTGAGTATTTATTTACTTTATAGAAAATCCTCGTGTAGCAAGTTTATCGTCATCATTGCAAGCTTAGATAATGTTAGGTTGCTGTACCACTTTCTACCGCAGCTTCTGATTCCCACATGTGTTCTTCCATTTATGACTATTCATGGTTCTAATTCTTTCAGAACTCCTTTTAGGAAACTTTTTTTTCTTTCTTGATTTTAGGGATTTCCAGTCTGTTATCGTCTTAACTAATGTGAGTTGGTTCATCATGTGAATATTTCCTAACTACTGTAATCTTCTTTCTTTACTGCACCTTACTATGGTTGTTCTTCAAAAACTAATGTCACTCTGAATTGACTAAAATGTTTTTCTATTTCATGTTCTTCTCGTGTTTCTGTTATATTTAACACTTCTTGAAAATATTGCTTTTATTTTCTATGTTCTATTTGTCATTTCGAAACAGGTTGTCAGGCTATTTTGTTATTTCCCTGTCAGTTAATTAAATATATAATCCCCTAAAGCAATGTAGTACATAATTGTCGAGTCCGCTTGTATGTTGGGGCCTTCTTAGCAATAGTACGTAGCATAAAACTGCAAATTTAGAATCAAGTATAGCCTTTCTTAAACTTTGTACACTCCTGGCTCCGCCGTTTTCTAATTCATAAATTTTGTACAGCCCTAGCTTAGTTTCTCGCAGCTGCAGGTTTTTTTGTGCAGTTACAAGCGTCTTGCTTTCGAGGAGTTTTAAATTCTGCCATCATAGCGATAAAGACAGCCTATGCTGTTGTGGCTGGCATTGCGATGACAAGTCTGGCGACCGTTTCCCGCTTTGCGCTGCGATTGTCCGAAGGAGATCTCGTTAGGCACAGATGTTAGCTTGGAGCATGGGTTTCTGGTTTATTCTACCCCGGGTCGTCGAACAAGACAGTTGCGAGTGTTGTTATTGCAAGTTGGGCGGCGTCTCGCGCTTGGCGCGAGACGCTGGCTTTTTCCGTTTTTGCTATTACAGTAAAGTGTTTTCGGTTATTATTTAAACTGTGCTTGTCTCGAGGCAGTTACAAGGAAGACGTCGTTTAGTTAGGTTGTGATGTCGTAGTACATTCTTTTACGTGCGGTTGCGGGGTGCAGTGCTTATGTAGGCTTGTGAAGCCGATTCGTCCGCCGTCGTCAATTAGACGGGATCCCGTTCTCTGTACTCACCCATACAGCGGCTACGCTGACAGCTGTTTGAATGACCAATGGAAGTCGAACCAAATTTCGCTCTGAAAAAGGGATCCGTTAGGATGAATTAGCCACTTCCAATCTCGCTACAGCCACATTAGGTGCAAAATGCCTTTCCGAATACTGTCTTGAATGCTTCCACGTTCACTACCAACCGAGCTGAGAAGGTAACAATCTGTAAAATGTACTAAGTTTGCCCGCATGTTTGCGTACAAATCCATCGCTCAAGTTTGTGCTTGCAATACAATGCTAGTGTAACTTACACTCCGACTGAAAACTCAGTGTTGCGTATTAACGCTTGTGCTGCCAGCCAGTTCTAATTATGTCGAATTCATTATGCAAATCTACCGTTGTGTATTAACCTTTTGTGCCGCAAGGCGGCTTTGTGTGTTGTAATACAGGGCGTTCTGGTAACCCGGGCCCAAATTCAAGCTTAGGCCTACGTTTAACTCGTTTTTTTTCTGCCTGGATCTGGAGTTCGGCTCAACTGCGCGCCGCCATTTTTAAGATAAAGCGCTTCCCCAGCTGGGCGTACCGATTAAGCCATCATTAGAAGTTGTCATACCTGTAGTTTGTATGATGTTTGGTAGGTCACTGGAAGTGATCCAGTAGATGTATTTACCTTACCGTCTTATTCTTTTCTCTTTTGCGTCTTGTGCATGTCTGTTACAGGGTGACTGTGTCACTGTGCTACGACAACTGTGAGGTAAGGCCCGGACGTGGCGGATAAGCATTCCAGGTAAGTGTTTGAGTTTGGCGCTGCACCGTGGCCCCGAAATAGTTATTTGAGTATTTTTCCGAAATAGATATTTGAGTATCTTGCTGAAATGGTTATTTGAGTATTTTCCCGAAATAGTAATTTGGGTACTTCTAGCTCCGTTTAACCCTCCAGGACCGGTTGAACGTGGGAATTTCGAGTTGGATCTGGTGGCGCCTATTTCTTTAACAATAACCTGCATATACCCCAACACGCTTGCCCTGTGGCGTACCGTTTTGAATCACGCCCATCTCCCTGAGCGCATTCGAGCCGAGGCCTAGCCTGTTTTAACAAATTTCCAGGGTGAGCGTGCTCCATTTCCCGGATTTGTTTAGCATCCGATACTCACCTACCCGTGAGTGCCGTAACGTCAATTTAATACCGTAACAAAGTTTCTGTGTTTGTCTATGACGGTGCCCCTGGCATTGACATATAGAAGTACTGGTATTTTAGAGTTGAAATGACCTAGAACTGGCGGGTTTTTAGCACTTCCTTAATTGCTTGTATAGCTTTGTATTGTTGGTTACCCCATGTTCATTCACTTTCTATTTCTAACAGGGTTCTTAGTGGAGCTGTTACTTCTGCTAGGTTTGGAATGAATTTTGCAAGGTGGGTTGCTATGCCTAGGAATCGTTGCAATTCCTTTACAGTAGTTGGCGTTTTCAATTTATTTTTTATTTAGTTATTTAATGGCCTCTGGCTTTTCCGCGCCAGGGTGTAGACCTTCTACTGTTAGTAAATGACTTACGAATTATATTTTTTCTTTGGTAAATTTACATTTCTCCGCATTCAATTTGAAATGCGCTTGTTTGCATCTCTGTATAACCAACTTTGTTATTTGCTTTAACTTAGATCTGGAAGCTGCGTGTATCAGTATATCGTCCATCGATCACTCAATTCCATTTATATTGTTTATTAAGCTGCACATTATTTGCTGAAAAGCTTCTGGTGCTGAAGTAAGACCGAATGGGAGACGACAACACTTGTACATTCCCCACAGTATTGCAAACGTTAAGTACTTGGCTGTCCTCTCCGTCACCTTTACTTGCCAGAAATATTTTCTACAATCTGACCATGTGAACCACTTAGGGCCGGTTGCAGAAAGCAATGTTAAGTCTGGTGTTAGCTAACGCAACGTCAAAGTGAACAAAAACGAATCAAATCTCAAATGCTTATGGTAACTAATACATTAGTAAACAAAATTTGATGCGATTTTGTTGACTTTGACGCGACGTTAGCTAACACCAGACTTAACATTGCTCTCTGCAACCGGCCCTTAGACCCATGAATACTAATCGCTATTTAGTCTAATGTTTGTAAGGAATAATGTGTCCTTTAAGATTTTTTTTGAGCTGTGATGGATCGATACAAATACGTATCTTTTCGTTCTGTTTGACTATTACTATCACCATTGGCGATACTGATGGTGTTGGCTCATTTATGTGCTCTATTATTCCCATTTCCGTCATTTTATTCAATTATTCTTTTACTTCGTCTCTGATTGCATACGGTATTCTGCGTGCTGGAAATATTTTCAGATTTGGATCGTCGGGTCGATCAAATCTATTTCATACTCGTATCCTTTCAGTTATTTTATACCTCTGCATATTTCTGATGGCAGTGTAGATGTTGAACCCAATATTTTTATTAGACCTAAATTTACGCATGTGTTCTTGCTCAGTATTGGTTGCACTTTTTTATCTACTATTATAAACTTGATTGTTCTGTAGTGATGTCTGGTTTGGATCTTTACCGAGCTCTCGCCTACAACATTGAGGCATGATTTGAATATGTTAACAGTTGTTTTACCTTGGATGATTGAAGTTTAAGTCTGCTGCTTCAGCTATGCATTTAGTGGTTACATGGCATTGAGCTCCGGAGTCAAGTATGAATTTTACCTTGCATCGCTTTGAAAGTTTAGAACCAATCATTGCTTCCTTCTTTAATTGCTTCCAGTGCTGAAACGTAGAATACCTGTTCATCTTTATCCTCATCATTGATGTGGTTTATTCGATCTAATTTCACTTCAATTTAAACGAATTTTTCTCCTGCCCTTAGTGTCGGCTGCTCCTTTGAGGCACAGAGGTTCTAATCTCCCACCTGTTAATAGCCTATATGGCATTAGAAAAAAGTAGGTATTTTTTAATTGAAAATGTAGCAATATCCAAGAAGTAAGTCAACATAACATGAGCTATGCGTCAATATAATCGCTCGTATCAATACACCAAGCGGCTAGCAGCTGCTGAGGCTAATCCGAAATAAGCTCCTAACTTATATGGGAATTACGGGCAAAATATCTGACTCAGCAGAATCGAGATATAGCAGTTTCTGTGTGACGTGAAGGCTAACGATGTTGCAGCCGAGACCGTAGTAAACTAGCGGAATTATTTACAAATATAGTGCTCTGTGTAATGCAAGTCGAGGGTACAGGCAGCCGTCGATAGGACATGTGGTGCAATGTTTGACATTGCAAAATAGATGTATTAGAGCTCCGAGTACTGTTTTGGTAATAAATGAGTTCTTATCGGTATAACTGCTTGCAAGACTACCGTTAGCTGAAAATGTTGGAATAAGAAAACTTGAATAAAATTTCAACCTGCAAAATAAAGTTGAAAATCACAATTTTAGAAGACATATTTCTGTTGACATTTACAAACAAAACAATTTTTATTTATTACTAAATAAATGATCGTGTTTCGTATTTTAACACTTATATACATTTTGCGTTGTGTTTGAATACTTTTTGTTCTGAGCATATAATATTTCGTTTTGAGTTATTAAATCGTTGCTATACTTGGATTAGAACATCGACAAAATGTAGGTGAGTCATTATTATTTTTTGCTTAGTATTTGTTAAAAATGCCTCCCGGATAATCGATAGCCTACTGTACCTATTGGCTTTTTATTCTATGCAATTTTTTCTAGTCTTAATATCTAAGAGTTTAGCTGTTAGAATGAGAAAAAACTCAAAATTAAGTATGTATCAAACCACAGTAATTTTTCTCGAAAACTATACACATTGAAAAAATACGTCGGAGAGTCTCTACGAAGAATTCATTTACAATATCATCAACCGTGGTTCACGTAAGTCGCTGCAATCACATCTTCGAATATTTAAGTGGAAATTGGGATCAAATTGTGCAACTTTTCTTTACGATATACATTTATATTTATGAAGGTCACCTACTTACTGTTGGCCTGTGTAAAAATAATTGGGAATTTTTTTTAAAAACATTCGAAAACTGTTTATTCTGATGAATTGAGTCCAGCAAGAATACATGATTTCTGAGATGGAAGACACTCCCAATACTTTAGTTCCATAGTGACATTCCGGCCAGCTGAAGAAACATCGCTCTTGTCATTTACCGAACAGTACCCAAACACTTTTATAGTAATCATACAGTTGTTTTTACATCTAGCACAGTAAACAGCAATATTTTTATGACCTCCGAGTACAGTGAGAAGTATTAAAACGTTTTGAAACACCCTACTTAATCATTGCCATCTTCACCTTAGTTTCTATTCATACTTTTGAAGTTATGTGCAGCTGCAGCTCTTTTCGATATATCTGGATCGACGATAATTTCCTAAATATATTCTTCATTAGGTTTTGGAATCGTATATTTTCTGTACTTTCTAGGATGAACGGTTTTTTCAAAAAAGGGTGTAAACTAAAAGCCATCAATAAATTAAGTAACAGAAAACCGGAGCTGCAAATGAGCCACAAAAAACATGGAACGGTTAAAATACATAAGCAGAACTGTTGAGTTTGCATCGTTGATCTAGTACGTTTGTCTGATAAAAACTATTTATTTATGCAACACATTCCAAGATTCTCTCTAACAAATTACTGAAAATTATCAATTTCGGAGAAGCACAGCAGATTTGAATTTTTTGCTATCAAATATGCCTTTATTGGCATGGTCGCATTTAATGTGACAGCCTGATAGCTGTCTGTGTTTTGTAAATGAGCTAAATTCTCGACATGCAGATTGAGTTATCTGCAAGTTACTTATGCGAGTGGTTATCTGCTGCGCTCTAATTTCCAACAAATAACTGATTTTTCTATGGCTTCACTTCGGATTGCTCTGACACGACAGACTGCTGGCCACATAAGTAGTCAAAAATAAATCTTCACAACGCCGCTGAAGTGGTTTTACCACGCATACCGCCCAGAAGCCATTCACTTGAAAGCCGTTTAGTGGATCCATTATGACAGGATACACGATTTTGGTGTGCGTTCTGTGTTTCACCATTTCGTTTATTGGGGTCACTGCCCGTAAGTATTTTCTTAAGTTCACTAAAACTTTGATCTGAGATATTTTATATTCTTAATTAGTATTAAATAATTAAAAATTTGCAGAGAGGGAGAGCTGCGTGACTCCTCGCAACGAACGGGGGTCCTGCATCCCCATTAGAAGCTGTGACGTACTATATAAGTTGGTACAGCAGCGACCAGTGAGTCAACAAAATGTAGATTACCTCAGGGAGTCCCAGTGCGGGTTCGATGGAAATGCCCCTAAGGTGTGCTGTCCTGCGGAAAAAAGCATTCAATCAGGTAAGGCGTTAAGGGCTAAGGACTAACTTCCAAATACAACTTAAGTCTCACTTTAGTGAGCACGGTTTTTAAAAACAAGTGATTTTGTTTAATTGACTACTGTTCTTTAGCAGTATCTCCATTCGAAGCTTGTTTTGCTGGCAGGATACCTTTTATAGTCGACGACACTGTCGCCAAGATCGCTACATAGTATATGTAAACAAAATTCGGAGATGAAGGTATTGTTCGAGTAAAAAGCGTATGTGCTTGGCAAACCGGTTTTAAATTGGCATTAAAATTATATCACAAATTCGTTAAAACCCCTCACCACAAATATATTTAACAACTGCTAAATACGTATTTCGACAGCCACGCTGTCATCATCGGTACCTAAGAAAACTTACACAGCGAAAAGGCGAAGTGTTCGCTACCAAATCGCAAATGGAGGTGGACGAGCGCGCGCATGTTACATCTATTTATACTGTCTGACCTAGAGGGTTGGCTGAAGGCCAATGAACTTGGCCAACGCCAATTTAATTTCAACAAATGATATAAGACTGAAGACGGGATTCGTCCAGCATCTTTGTTCAAAAGTTTATTATCTCGGTTCTTAAAAATGGCTAAGCTTTCAAAAGAATTTAGTTGTTTTGTTCAAGTTAAAGCCTTTGCAATTTTTAGGTCGTCCTCTTTAATACTATGACCTGTTTCGTAAATATGTTAGGCTATACTCAATTTTTCGAATCTATTGAATCTAAAATGAGCTAAATGCTCTTTAAACCTGGTACCAAAACTACGACGTGTTTGCCCAATATATTTAGAATCACAATGGGAACATTTAATTTCGTAAATTCCAGATCTCTCTAAAGTCCTTAGTTTGTCTTTCGGATTTCCCAACAAATTTCTAATATTGTTTTTTGAACCATACAAAACTTTATGGCCCGACTCTTTAAAAATGTTTGCTAGGCCCTTTGTAGCCGGGTGAAAATGAATTTTGATGTACTTGAGTGCTTCACTTCTAAGACTGACAAGAGTTGTGGAATTTCGAACGTGCAATTTTGTTTTTTGTTTTCTAATCAAATTATCGATAATTTTAGAAGAGAAACCATTGTACACAGCGATGCTTTTTATGGTCTGAAGTTCAATGATATATTGATCTTTGTTTAAAGGAAAGGTTAACAATCTATCCACCAAGAAATTTAGAGCAGCCATTTTGTGTTGAAAACAATGATTTGAATCCGCTAAAATGAATCTATTTACATTGGTTTCTTTTCTATAAACATCAAATTCCAACTTATTTTTATTTCTTATTACTAAGGTATCTAGAAATGGTAGTTGTCCTTCGTTTTCCATTTCATATGTGAATTTTATGCTAGGAAATTTGGAATTTAATTGATTCAAAAAATGATCAATACTACATTTAGATAAATCAAAAACAGCAAAAATGTCGTCCACATACCTAAACCAAATCCTTGGGAAATACTCTGTGTTATTCTTAAACTCAGTTTCGAATTTTTACATAAAAAGGTTGGCAACGAAAGGGGAAAGGCTGTTTCCCATTGCTGTTCCTTTGTGCTGTTCATATAATTTTCCATCTATTTGAAAGCAATTCTGGGACATGCAATGTGTAGCTAATCTGACAAACTCATCAATTTTGTTTGAATCTAACTTATTATCCGTAAGTAATTCCCTCAGATAAGTCATAGTTTGTGGGACTGGTAAGCTTGGAAACAAAGAACACACGTTAAATGAAACTAGAATCTCGCTTTTACCAAGTTTCAAATCTTTAATTTTATTTATAAACTCCAGCGAGTTTTCGACCGAAAAACTATTTTGAAGTTTTGGCAAGTTTCTAAATTCATTTGTTAACCATTTAGATAGAAGGTAAGTCGGGGAGTTAATACCAGAAACAATAGGGCTCATCGATTTACCTGGCTTGTGTATTTTAGTTAAACAATAAATAAAATATAACTAACAACAGACTTTAGGGAGATCTGGAATTTACGAAATTTTATGTTCCCATTGTGATTCTAAATATATTGGGCAAACACGTCGTAGTTTTGGTACCAGGTTTAAAGAGCATTTAACTCATTTTAAATTCAACAGATTCGAAAAATCGAGTATAGCCCAACATATTTACGAAACAGGTCATAGTATTGAGGACGACCTAAAAATTGTAAAGGTTTTAACTTCAACAAAAAAACTAAATTCTTTTGAAAGCTTAGCCATTTTTAAGAACCGAGATAATAAACTTTTGAACAAAGATGCTGGACCAATCCCGTCTTCAGTCGTATATCATTTGTTGAAATTAAATTGACGTTGGCCAAGTTCATTGGCCTTCGGCCACGCCTCTGGGTCAGACAGTATAAATAGATGTAACATGCGCGCGCTCGTCCACTTCCATTTGCGATTTGGTCTCGAACACGTCGCCTTTTCGCTGTGTAAGTTTTCTTAGCTACCGATGATGACAGCGTGGCTGTCGCAATACGTATTCAGCAGTTGTTAAATATATTTGTGGTGAGGGGTTTTAACGAATTTGTGATATTTTCGAACCACAGGCTCCAGCAGTGTTTTATTAAAATTATAGGACAATCCGTAGGTTAAAGCTATCCGTAGAGCATATAACTTTGGAGATTGATCTGTGTGTTTAAAAGTAGTATTGTTTATACACGTTAGCGTGGCGCTATAAAGTTCTTTTTTAATCAGTATAGCTAAAGAACGAAATATAAACAATAAAAATATTGAATGTAGACACAAGTGCGAGCTTGTCCGTTGATGCAATCTAGAAATAGAATTTTTTCTATAAGAAAACTATTACAAATAAACTAATATTGTTTCTTAAATTGTTGTTACTACTGCAATCGGCAATCATTTATAATTTATGATAAATACGTTTTAAAGAGAACAAATGTGATGGGTTAATTGCGACTAGCTATTATAATTGTTAAAAGGTATTTGTACTAGTTTGCACCAGATTTCAAGTACATGAATATTGTAGAAGCCGTATACTAATCATATTTCCCAATACTTTGTTGAAAAAATTGTTTAACAAGTGGAAATTGTATTGTTTCTGTTGTTAGTTATATTTTAGTTTTGTTTATTTCAAGAATATCTTACCTAGGTTTGAAAATATTTAGCAATGTTTTTCTTTTATATACATTTGTTCTTCAATAGCTTTGCTAAATATGAATTTCTTATTAAAACTTGTGATCATCAGTTAGTCTGTGTTTTTAAATCACACAACGGTGATTCTAGTTTGAATAGAGACGACTAAAACTCATTCAATTATTTATAGTCACTTTACTTGTTGAGAGGTTGATGAGATAGCTTTTTATGTGTAAACTAGTGAATCACCCGAGCTACGATTCGGTTCGCTAATTTAAGAGAGATTAATTAATATAAATTTAAAAAAGAATGCATCGGCCGGGAATCGAACCCGGGCCGCCCGCGTAGCAGGGAAGAATTCTACCACTGAACCAACAATGCTTCGTTGAATAAGGCGCTGCTATAATGGTGTATAGTGAATCACGCGAGCTATGCTTAGCTTCTCTAATTATACGATTTAATTAAAACTTTTTCGTATTTTTTTTTAATAAAAACCGGCCTACGATCTAAGTCTAAAAATTACCAAAATTGTAAGCTATCATACAATTTAATCCGTCCAGTATTTTTGGAGAAGATAGCGAACAAATATACCTACAAAGAAATAGACCACCGATTTCATAGTATAGATGTTGCTCTAATTGAACTTAAGTTATTTATTCGGCAATTGTTTTGAGTTTCCAGCTGTTCGATGATGTCCATTTGTGTGGGGTTTTTCAAAAATCCTTAGTGCTTAGGACCATTTTCGCGATGATTGAAAATATTGCTTCTACAAAGGGAGCTATTTCCAGTAGTCATCTTCGGAAGATTGATAGATAGATTGCTTCTGGTGCTGTGTGGTTGATGTTTCGGAGATGCACTTCATGTGGATTTAAAATCTTCCAACGTTTTGGCAAGTTTCGATCAGTATTAATGTGTTGTGTATGCAGTAGCTAAAATTCATCTGGTTAGATTAGAATTCAGAAGTATTTCAGAAGCAAAACTTACCTATGGCCGTTCGCCATTCTTCAGTACGTCAACCTGGTTTCGCTTTTGCACATTTCTTGGCGATTTGGTGATATTTTAGGCCTCTTATAACCCCGCTTAGTGTATTTCCTTTTTGGGACTCTGATGCCATCACGTAAAACACTTGGAAAAAGATTATTAGCTGTTTTGGGTCTCCTGTGAAACGATGCAGGCAGTTATTCCGCGTCGAAGCTGTTGATGCACCTTTTTCTCGTGAGATTGCACATTTGCACATCTGGAGAAAAGCTCGTGCAACGTGACTCTGCACTCTTTAGGCAACTTTTCCACAGAAACTAGGTCCAGAAGCGTCTGCGGCTTTTTCATGGTCGCCGGCCAACAGGATTGTGCATCTCTAGGTGCGAAACTGTGGAAATATCTCATGTGTATATGCCGAATCTTTATTGTAGTGTTTTACTTACGGTTTGCAGTGACAAACACAAGCAGATTGTTGAGGAGAATTTGAAAATCGCGTGCAGCTTTGCTTATTGTATGCATCGTACATGTCGAGTTAGTTGTTACTAGCATGTAATTTTTTAGTATGTTTTTTTATAGCGGCTCTCAGACTCTGACTTTGCTCGCAATCAATTGGCGGTGGACACGTTCACCAACTTTTATGAGCGATAATGTGATTTGCGAGGAAGTACTAAAACTTTTGCCCGTTACTCGTTGACGGCTATTATATGAATTGAAGTGTAGTGCAGGAATTCGAACGCCAAAGGGCTTTTGCGTGAATTTAGGTTCTCAATGTAATTGAATCTCATATGCGAATTTTAGCTCCCCTATCCCGAACTTTTTGGCAAAACTTTGCTGCATCGCAATAAAATTCCTGAATCACAGTGTTTTGTTTTTCGTGGAGTATAGTTGAGTATTTATTTACTTTATAGAAAATCCTCGTGTAGCAAGTTTATCGTCATCATTGCAAGCTTAGATAATGTTAGGTTGCTGTACCACTTTCTACCGCAGCTTCTGATTCCCACATGTGTTCTTCCATTTATGACTATTCATGGTTCTAATTCTTTCAGAACTCCTTTTAGGAAACTTTTTTTTCTTTCTTGATTTTAGGGATTTCCAGTCTGTTATCGTCTTAACTAATGTGAGTTGGTTCATCATGTGAATATTTCCTAACTACTGTAATCTTCTTTCTTTACTGCACCTTACTATGGTTGTTCTTCAAAAACTAATGTCACTCTGAATTGACTAAAATGTTTTTCTATTTCATGTTCTTCTCGTGTTTCTGTTATATTTAACACTTCTTGAAAATATTGCTTTCATTTTCTATGTTCTATTTGTCATTTCGAAACAGGTTGTCAGGCTATTTTGTTATTTCCCTGTCAGTTAATTAAATATATAATCCCCTAAAGCAATGTAGTACATAATTGTCGAGTCCGCTTGTATGTTGGGGCCTTCTTAGCAATAGTACGTAGCATAAAACTGCAAATTTAGAATCAAGTATAGCCTTTCTTAAACTTTGTACACTCCTGGCTCCGCCGTTTTCTAATTCATAAATTTTGTACAGCCCTAGCTTAGTTTCTCGCAGCTGCAGGTTTTTTTGTGCAGTTACAAGCGTCTTGCTTTCGAGGAGTTTTAAATTCTGCCATCATAGCGATAAAGACAGCCTATGCTGTTGTGGCTGGCATTGCGATGACAAGTCTGGCGACCGTTTCCCGCTTTGCGCTGCGATTGTCCGAAGGAGATCTCGTTAGGCACAGATGTTAGCTTGGAGCATGGGTTTCTGGTTTATTCTACCCCGGGTCGTCGAACAAGACAGTTGCGAGTGTTGTTATTGCAAGTTGGGCGGCGTCTCGCGCTTGGCGCGAGACGCTGGCTTTTTCCGTTTTTGCTATTACAGTAAAGTGTTTTCGGTTATTATTTAAACTGTGCTTGTCTCGAGGCAGTTACAAGGAAGACGTCGTTTAGTTAGGTTGTGATGTCGTAGTACATTCTTTTACGTGCGGTTGCGGGGTGCAGTGCTTATGTAGGCTTGTGAAGCCGATTCGTCCGCCGTCGTCAATTAGACGGGATCCCGTTCTCTGTACTCACCCATACAGCGGCTACGCTGACAGCTGTTTGAATGACCAATGGAAGTCGAACCAAATTTCGCTCTGAAAAAGGGATCCGTTAGGATGAATTAGCCACTTCCAATCTCGCTACAGCCACATTAGGTGCAAAATGCCTTTCCGAATACTGTCTTGAATGCTTCCACGTTCACTACCAACCGAGCTGAGCTGTGCTTGCAATACAATGCTAGTGTAACTTACACTCCGACTGAAAACTCAGTGTTGCGTATTAACGCTTGTGCTGCCAGCCAGTTCTAATTATGTCGAATTCATTATGCAAATCTACCGTTGTGTATTAACCTTTTGTGCCGCAAGGCGGCTTTGTGTGTTGTAATACAGGGCGTTCTGGTAACCCGGGCCCAAATTCAAGCTTAGGCCTACGTTTAACTCGTTTTTTTTCTGCCTGGATCTGGAGTTCGGCTCAACTGCGCGCCGCCATTTTTAAGATAAAGCGCTTCCCCAGCTGGGCGTACCGATTAAGCCATCATTAGAAGTTGTCATACCTGTAGTTTGTATGATGTTTGGTAGGTCACTGGAAGTGATCCAGTAGATGTATTTACCTTACCGTCTTATTCTTTTCTCTTTTGCGTCTTGTGCATGTCTGTTACAGGGTGACTGTGTCACTGTGCTACGACAACTGTGAGGTAAGGCCCGGACGTGGCGGATAAGCATTCCAGGTAAGTGTTTGAGTTTGGCGCTGCACCGTGGCCCCGAAATAGTTATTTGAGTATTTTTCCGAAATAGATATTTGAGTATTTTGCTGAAATGGTTATTTGAGTATTTTCCCGAAATAGTAATTTGGGTACTTCTAGCTCCGTTTAACCCTCCAGGACCGGTTGAACGTGGGAATTTCGAGTTGGATCTGGTGGCGCCTATTTCTTTAACAATAACCTGCATATACCCCAACACGCTTGCCCTGTGGCGTACCGTTTTGAATCACGCCCATCTCCCTGAGCGCATTCGAGCCGAGGCCTAGCCTGTTTTAACAATTTTCCAGGGTGAGCGTGCTCCATTTCCCGGATTTGTTTAGCATCCGATACTCACCTTGTTAAGTCATTTTGCTATCTCAGATGCTTAATTGCATTTCACGCCGTTAGTTAGGTCATTTTGGTATTTTGAATAGCCGCCTAAGCTTTGAGCAGCGCGCCCGTATGCTAAGCCCTTTTAGCTCTTTATTTGGCTCCATCGCCTAATTCCAGAATCACGATTTCGCACATAGTTAGCCTAAAAAGCAGTATTTTTCGTCGGTTGGAGCTCTCCTCTGATGGCGTTTTCTGAATTTCGAATAGCACGCTGTCGTGGCGTGATGCCAGCGTGGCCCGCATTGGTTTGTTTCATTTAGCACGCTGTGGCGGCGTGATACCAGCGTGGCCCGCATTGGTTGGTTTCATTTCATCGCCTTGCGATTCGCTGTGGTTTAGTCACTTGGGGGACGCGGCCAAGGTGACCTTTTGCCAACGCTTCCCTCGGGGATTCAGCCGAGAGCCGTCGTTAAAACAAGAGGTCGGAGAGTGTATGTGAGTTCGTGCGGCGCTCCCGCCATTATGGCGGGGGCGTCAGTCGTTTTCCCGTCGGGTGCTGCTTCAGCAGTTATGTTGCGGGCGTTTTCGCCTTGAAGGGAGTCTTCCAGAGCCCGTTGCAGAGAACGCTTGTGTGTGTGGTGGTGGTGATTCGAAATTTGTCGAGTGATCTTCGGCGTAACGTGGGTGTTTTGGAGCCCAGTTCCTGCTACTATTAGTGAGGGGTCGTGCCCCCTTCATCTCGACCTACGAGGATTTGGTTCAGCAGAACGAGTGAGGCCCCCATTATTTTCGTCGTCCCGTTGTACGCGTCTTGACGCGTCTTCCGTCGCCATTGAGGCGGTTATGCATTCACCCCCTTTCGCCGTTGTAACACCGAAGGTACCTACCACCTACGATTGCAGCTCGTCGCAACTCATGCTGTACCAGGCTCCCTCGCCGCCCACGCATTAAGGTATGTGCCTTTAACCTGATTACCGCTGTGAACGCGAGTGTTACTCATTACTATTCATTACTACGCTAGTGTATTCATTCAGACTGCAGACAGTTCAGGCCGTGAAGGCTAATGTAAATCGTCGCTGCCCTTGCATAAGGCAATGTGTATCTTTGTACCTATTCATTACTACGCTAGTGTATTCATTCAGACTGCAGACAGTTCAGGCCGTGAAGGCTAATGTAAATCGTCGCTGCCCTTGCATAAGGCAATGTGTATCTTTGTACCTATTATTGCTGTTCACTAATGTTCAACATCTGTCGTTAAGCTTAGAGCGCGCGTGCCAGCTGGTGCCCTTAATTATAGAGTAAGGTTAGATACAGGGCGACGCATTCTGCTACCCCATTGTAACTCGAAGTGAAATATATGATTGGTTAGTTAAGGGAACTATTGTTTGTTTCGGTTTGTGCATGTTCTGTTACAGATAGACGCCCCTTTATTGTACGAATTATTGTACGACGGAACGAGGAAGCTGTGAGCGTGCAGGTGAGTGAGACAGCTGCGTAGTCGTGGTCGGATGGACACCTATTCACAATCCTTGCTTAAGGCAATCCCGAAGTTGTTGTTTGACCTTGCAACTCTTGAAGAATCTTATTGGCGGAGTATTTTTTGCATGCTTCGCTCCCGTCTAACCGTCCAGGCCCGGTTAGCCGGGTTATGACAGGCTTGGTGGCGCTCTCATAATTTCGACATACCCTGTATATATTATGCCACAACGCGCTTGCCCAGAACGTATCGTGTGACTCACGCCCGACTCCCTGAGCGTTCCAGCCGTGGCCTATTAGCCTATTTCGAACCGATTTCAGGGCAAGTGTGTCATGTTTTCAGGACTGATTCCGTGGTGCGATGCTCACCTTGGGTGGGTGTCGTAAAGTCCTTTTTATACCGTAACAGGCTAATTTTGTCGCTCAACGCGGGGCTTTTCAGGCCTTTCTGGCTTTGCTTTGCCTAGCCTTGTTGTGTCATTTATGTCGTTGTCACAAATGTTTTTTTTCGTCATTTCGAAGTGGTATGGACTGGTAAACCGTTTTTTTTTTCTTAGTAGAATATTTACCGGGCTTCTTTTCTTGTTTTCTACTTGTCTTTTCCTGTTTTCTTCTGTTTTCTATATGTCTTTTCTTGTCTTTTCCTGTTCTTAGTTTATTTTTATTAGTTTTCTTGACCGTGTATATGTTTTTTCTTAGTTGTCATTTGTCTTTACGTTTCTTTTCTTGTTTTCTATATGTTTTTTCTTGTCTTTTCTTATTTTCTATTTGTAGTTTTGTGTTTTCTTGTTGTTTATCGCCTTTTTGAGTTTTCTTTGTGTGTTTTTCCATGTCTTTTCATATTTTGAGTATCTTTTTCGTCATTTTTACCGTCGTTTCTTGTTTTTCTTAGCCAGTTCATACTACTGAGATCTCTCGTTGCATTTAGTGCAGATTTTATCCCGTATTAGTCGGATTTAGTACCAGATGTTGTTGAGTGAAGGTACCGACCTTGTTTTTTTAAGTCTTTTCGAAGGCTTAGTTGGGAGTTTCGATTCCCTGTCGTTTACATTGTTTAGCCTTGGGCTAAGTTGACACTTTTGTTGTACCGAACTGACGTTTATCGATTTTGACGTTCACGTTAGCGAGGTTTATCGATTTTGACGTTGATGATTACCGATTTTGACGTTTTTTTTCCCTCTATCGTTTGGTGTTGTACCGAGTTGATTTTTGGTAAGCAGGTTGGAATTCATTTTCACCTTCATGACCGTGTTTTGGTTTGTTGATAAGTTTTGGTGTGCTGTTGGTGTGCTTGGGGAGATTCGCTCGTGCGGTTATTGCGTCCCTCAGGCCATCTTCTTAGTTGGTTTGACGTAGTTATTTTCGTTGGACTTTTATTTCATTTTCATTATTATCATGTACCGCCCAACTTTGTTTACCGACTTCTTCGTGGACGCCCCTAACAGTCATAGTAGTGTTTTGTACACTTTCCGTTAGCATTTAACGAGCTTTTGCCGCTGGTCGGAATGCTTCGTACTTGTTGACGTTTTGTTGTCATTTATCGTACCCTTTTTGTCTGATGACGTCATGTTGTCAAGTATCGTGTTCTTTGTGAACAGTTTCGTTGAAGCTTCTGAGCTTTGTGTGGCAGTAATGCGCATGCTGTCCGCGCGAGGTTCCGTTGGTATTCAAGTATTAAGTATTTAAAGGTTTTTGACTTTTTTTTTGTAGTGATGCCCTGTTGTTTTCGTGGCCTAGCGCTCTTTTACCGTACCGTTGGCCGTCGCCATTTTCAACCACCTGTGTGGGATTACATAAAGAGAGCGTGTTTCTGGTCATTTTGTTTCGTGCGGACCCTGTCGTCGTAAGGTAGTCCCTTTGGGCCGCATGGATTTCTGAAAAGGATTTATTGGGCATGCGTCATCGAACGCCTACACCCTTGGAGACTTGGTTCTTCCGGATTTTCTTTTGGTGTTCGGTGTTGGAGTCATTTTCGAGCTCGCGCTTTGCGGTTTAATAGTCGACTTGGCTCCGGCATCGGCATTGATTGAGGATTTCGGTGGACTGAGTTTTTCCTATTACTGTTTATGACTATTTTGACAGTTTCTGTCACAACCATTTCCCTTTTTTTTTGGTGGTTCATCCTCTTCTCTTGGGTACTCATACCAGTTGTGGGATCCACACAATGCGCCGATCTCGTGACGCGCAGCGTGCCCTCTTCAGGTAACCCTTGGGTGGGATTTTGGACTTCCATTTCTATACCCCCCCCCTCCCTGTGTTCTTTTGGAACGGTTGGTCGGAAGTGTCCACAGGTGTAAGACTTATTTGTACCCCATTTAGACCCATATTTTGTACCCGATTGTGACCCAATTTACGTATTTTCTACTGGCGTATCCGTCTTTCTTCTTCCTCTTCTCTCTTCCCACCTTTGCACCCTATCTGGTGGCCAGTGTGCGTAATCCCTTTGGGGGTGCACTCTATTGTATCGAATGTGTTTTGTTTCGTTCGTTTTTCGTTGTTGCGTTTTCGTTTGAGTTCTCGTTACGTCGTCGCAAAATGCCTCGTTGTTTTATAAGAGACTTCGGGAACTCTCTTTCAAGTAAGGGGAGTGTTAAGTCATTTTGCTATCTCAGATGCTTAATTGCATTTCACGCCGTTAGTTAGGTCATTTTGGTATTTTGAATAGCCGCCTAAGCTTTGAGCAGCGCGCCCGTATGCTAAGCCCTTTTAGCTCTTTATTTGGCTCCATCGCCTAATTCCAGAATCACGATTTCGCACATAGTTAGCCTAAAAAGCAGTATTTTTCGTCGGTTGGAGCTCTCCTCTGATGGCGTTTTCCTAATTTCGAATAGCACGCTGTCGTGGCGTGATGCCAGCGTGGCCCGCATTGGTTTGTTTCATTTAGCACGCTGTGGCGGCGTGATACCAGCGTGGCCCGCATTGGTTGGTTTCATTTCATCGCCTTGCGATTCGCTGTGGTTTAGTCACGTGGGGGACACGGCCAAGGTGACCTTTTGCCAACGCTTCCCTCGGGGATTCAGCCGAGAGCCGTCGTTAAAACAAGAGGTCGGAGAGTGTATGTGAGTTCGTGCGGCGCTCCCGCCATTATGGCGGGGGCGTCAGTCGTTTTCCCGTCGGGTGCTGCTTCAGCAGTTATGTTGCGGGCGTTTTCGCCTTGAAGGGAGTCTTCCAGAGCCCGTTGCAGAGAACGCTTGTGTGTGTGGTGGTGGTGATTCGAAATTTGTCGAGTGATCTTCGGCGTAACGTGGGTGTTTTGGAGCCCAGTTTCTGCTACTATTAGTGAGGGGTCGTGCCCCCTTCATCTCGACCTACGAGGATTTGGTTCAGCAGAACGAGTGAGGCCCCCATTATTTTCGTCGTCCCGTTGTACGCGTCTTGACGCGTCTTCCGTCGCCATTGAGGCGGTTATGCATTCACCCCCTTTCGCCGTTGTAACACCGAAGGTACCTACCACCTACGATTGCAGCTCGTCGCAACTCATGCTGTACCAGGCTCCCTCGCCGCCCACGCATTAAGGTATGTGCCTTTAACCTGATTACCGCTGTGAACGCGAGTGTTACTCATTACTATTCATTACTACGCTAGTGTATTCATTCAGACTGCAGACAGTTCAGGCCGTGAAGGCTAATGTAAATCGTCGCTGCCCTTGCATAAGGCAATGTGTATCTTTGTACCTATTCATTACTACGCTAGTGTATTCATTCAGACTGCAGACAGTTCAGGCCGTGAAGGCTAATGTAAATCGTCGCTGCCCTTGCATAAGGCAATGTGTATCTTTGTACCTATTATTGCTGTTCACTAATGTTCAACATCTGTCGTTAAGCTTAGAGCGCGCGTGCCAGCTGGTGCCCTTAATTATAGAGTAAGGTTAGATACAGGGCGACGCATTCTGCTACCCCATTGTAACTCGAAGTGAAATATATGATTGGTTAGTTAAGGGAACTATTGTTTGTTTCGGTTTGTGCATGTTCTGTTACAGATAGACGCCCCTTTATTGTACGAATTATTGTACGACGGAACGAGGAAGCTGTGAGCGTGCAGGTGAGTGAGACAGCTGCGTAGTCGTGGTCGGATGGACACCTATTCACAATCCTTGCTTAAGGCAATCCCGAAGTTGTTGTTTGACCTTGCAACTCTTGAATAATCTTATTGGCGGAGTATTTTTGCATGCTTCGCTCCCGTCTAACCGTCCAGGCCCGGTTAGCCGGGTTACGACAGGCTTGGTGGCGCCCTCATAATTTCGACATACCCTGTATATATTATGCCACAACGCGCTTGCCCAGAACGTATCGTGTGACTCACGCCCGACTCCCTGAGCGTTCCAGCCGTGGCCTATTAGCCTATTTCGAACCGATTTCAGGGCAAGTGTGTCATGTTTTCAGGACTGATTCCGTGGTGCGATGCTCACCTTGGGTGGGTGTCGTAAAGTCCTTTTTATACCGTAACAACCTACCCGTGAGTGCCGTAACGTCAATTTAATACCGTAACAAAGTTTCTGTGTTTGTCTGTGCAATCAATATCTGGTTGTGGGTTGATATTTTTTTCTTGTTTTTTCCACTTCTCGGTAAAAGTTACCTTATTTCCTTTTTTTGTATTTATCTCGAAACTCAAAAAAATGTTTTTATTGTGATTGCTGTTAGCTGACCTACATACTTGTTCAGATTTTTATTTTTGTTCTATCATAGTTTATATGTATTTATTGCCGGCAGTTTATATTTTGTATCGTTTTATTCTTGCATTGTTGTTACACATATCTGCATGCAACAGACTCTCTTTCTTGCTGGTTTTATTTATATGTTTGCCCATTGTTAGCTTATCTTCTTATTTTTAAGCTGCAATTTCCCAGTAGTCTTTTTTTGGTAGGCTTTCACTCTTAGTACTATTTATCTTTTTTTATTCCATTTCCTCTTCCATAGGGGAATGTATATTTATTATGCTCAATTTTGTTTGTTTTGCCTTAATTTTGGAGTAGCACACTCTATCTGATATTGGTGTAAATATCACTGCGGCGTTTTATCTCTTTATTTATTAAAAAATTGGTAGCAAATATACTGTTTTGTCCTCCACTATTGAAAATGTGAGTAGTTGATAACTAAGAATTCCATTGGCAAGTTCAGCGATACGTAGGTTTTATTTCCCTTCTTCACTGGAATTGGAGTTGGTTTGATTAAGTTGTATTCCCGCTTCTCAGTTATGTGAAAATAACTGAAAATCTCGATGGTTTCATTATTGATGCTAACTTCCATCTTGTGCATTGGTGTGGTAAGTATCTCCAGGGTTGATGGAAGATTGGCTTTGGCATTTGACACTATTCTGTAAATTTGTAATGATGGAATAAATTGCAGGATATCTGCTTTTTTGAATTTTACATTTAGAAGTTGTTTGTACTTCTCACCCATCTCTTGTAAGTAATTGGTAGCCATCTGATATGATGTTAACACATTATGTTTAACTTGTTGTTGTCTGTCTTTTTGTACCAAGGTTCCATCTCATTGATTGCTAGCAACCCTTTGTTAAGCTTTCTTAGAAAATTATCCAACTTCTGGGATATTCTGGCTTCAGTCTCATTTAGAGTTGCTGCAGTTGAAAACATTATCCTCGTCTGATGATTAGATGTAAGCATCAAATCTAGTTGATTTTTCTTCAATGATTCGATGTCGTGGTAAACTTCATCGTTAACTCCAAACACTGAGGTTAGTAGCTGCCCTAGTACTCCTCGCTTGGTTCTGACATCTTGACTATACATGCTTTTCATATTCCAGATGATCTGCCGTTGCTGCTCTCTCAGGTGATGATTTAATTCCTTGCAATGGAATTCTGGCGATAAGACAAGTGCCTTGCTGCATAAGGTATTCATTTGTTGGATTGTCTTGTTTATATCTTCTTCATCCACTTGGATGCTAGAGATGTTCACTGTTACTTCGATCCTGAAGTCTGCTAACGAGAGTTTTGCGTGGCCAAGTTCTTCAACAAATGGGCCAGTTGATGGATACTTTACTGTGTACGACCCAGTGGTTGCTGAAATTATGGTGCACAACGCAAGTAAGAGTGTTATTGTTCTTGTGGCTGTTGACACTCCACTACCCCTGTTTTGCTTTTTTCTTTCTTCTTCTGCTTCCTGTCTTGGTAACGGAACGAGTTTGGTGATAAAACGCTTGAGAATTGCATCTCCCTTTGTCTTAACGGTTGCAACTCTGACAATACCATCTGTAACTGGATGCACTTCTGTCACTCTTGCTAAAGGCCATCGATTGGGAGGACTATTTTTATCCTTTTGTAACACTAGATCCCCTACTTGCAAATTCTCTTCCTTTAAAGTTTATTTTGTTTTGCATTGTAACCCAGATAGGTATTCCTTAGACCAGTGGTCGCCAACCTCTTCAATGTGTTGAGCTACTTGTTAATTTTGGAATAAACAGCGAGCTACCCACACGGAAGCCACGTAACGCAACGTAAATGAAATAATCCACAGTTAATTTATCATTATATGTATTTATTTTACTATTTATTTAACTGGTAATACATAATACATAGGTACTAATAATAACTACATTCCTACCTACCAAACGAAGTTGTTTGAAAAATAAACACAAACTTTTATCCAGCCACAACGGCATGTCACGTAAGATTTAAAAATAGTTAATAATAACAACAAAAAAGTAACGCACTATCATGAACATAAACATTGAAAAATAAAAAAGCACGTTCAATGAGAAGGCTGACACTCAGACTCATCGATAATTTTTTTAATGTTTGCAGTATAATTTGATACAGCCATTCGAATACAATTATCCAAATGTTCATCTGTAAGTCGATTGCGATATTTGTTCTTAATAAACTTCATATTGGAAAAAGAAGATTCACACAAATAGGTTGAACTGAATAATGCTTTCACTTTCAAGGCAACACGGCATAGAACTGAATATTTGTCTTTACTTACAATAGGCCAGATACATTTGGTACTTGAGACTAACGATTTTAAGGCTAAATCATTTTGAAAATCAATTACTTCCATTTCTGTTGCAGCGATGTCTTCGCCAAAGTTCTACATAACACAAGTTGCAAACTGTTGGATATCAATTTCCATAAAGGGCGAAACAACAAACTGCACTACTAAAGCCATTTCGTTGAAATCCTAAAAACGATTTTTGAAGTTATTCTTCAGGGTAGAAACTATTTCTACATGATATTTGCTGTCATAGGGTTCTAATGGATTTTGAGATATTTTTTCTGAAAGAATAGGAAAATGCTTGGCATCGCTGTTAATTAGGTTTTGTTCCCAAAACTCCAGCTTTTTGATAAATGCTTTTATATCAGAAATCATTTCTGCTAGTTCTTTGTCTCTCCCCTGAAGCTGCAAATTAAGTTCGTTTAATTTCTCGGTAATGTCCACGAAAAAACCAAAATCTCTAAGCCAGATTGAATTTTCTAGTTCCGGAGTCGGTTCATCGCGTTTTTTGAAAAATTGAACTATGCCAGATAGGACATCATTAAAACGTTTCAGCACCCGTCCTCTACTTAACCATCGGACTTCAGAGTGAAGGAGTAGGTCCCCGTATTGACAGTCAACTTCATCGGCCAAGGTTTTGAATAATCTTCTTTGTAACGCTTGAGCTCTAATCTTGTTCACAATTTTTACCACCAGTTTCATAACGTTGTTTAGTTTCAGGAAATTTCCACATAATGCTTCCTGATGGATAATGCAGTGGTAAGAGAGAAATTGCGGAAAAGTTTCATCTTTACGACATAACGCCACCAGACCCTTATCAAAACCCACCATAGCTGGAGCGCCATCGGTTGTCAAGCCTACCATTTTCGATATTGGAATTTTCTCGGAAGAAATAATATTTTTTAAATGAGAAAACAACTCCTGTCCAGTAGTGTGTCCTTTCAGTGGAATAAACTTCAAAAGATCTTCTTTAATCGTAAAATCACTAAAAACCATCCTGACGAACACGGCCATCTGGACAGTGTCAACGACATCTGTTGATTCATCCAGTTGAAGTGAAAAATAAACACAGTTATCTAAGTCAGTTCTTAACTGTAAAAAAATATCATTGCTCATTACTTCTACACGTCTCATCACTGTATTAGCAGAAAGTTGCATAGATTTTATAGCTGAAACTATCTCGTCTTTGTTTCTAAAGTTGGCAAATAACGAGTCAGCAGCTTCTAAAAACGCCTGTTTTATCATTTCCCCGTCTTCATAAGGTTTCTTTTTTTGTGCAATTATCTGGGACACACGGTACGATGCTTCAGTTGCAGCCTTATTTTTCTCGATTGTTCTTAAAAATATTGATTGTTGTCCAATTAACTGCTTTTTTAACTGTTTCAGTTTCTCCTTTCTGGCGGCAGAATGTAGTGGGAATGATTTTTCAAAATTAGAATGTACAGTTTTATGATGTCTCTCAATATTTCCTTTTTTAGCAACGGAGACCGAAGTATTACATAACAAACACACATTTTTATCTTTAACTTCTGTAAAAAAGTATTGTTCTTCCCATTCCAAATGAAAGTGGTATGTCTTTACCTTCTTACAACTGCTTGCCATAATATTATTTTTTGTTGTTCACTACTAACCCAACCGCTGGACGTTGGTTACGCGTTCAGTTTTAAACTAAGCGCAATGTCGCCGCGCCGTGCGTATTTATCCCGTTCAAAGCAATCCAGATCGTTCTCGAACACTAACG
Source organism: Agriotes lineatus (assembly GCA_940337035.1). Lineage (NCBI taxonomy): Eukaryota > Metazoa > Arthropoda > Insecta > Coleoptera > Elateridae > Agriotes > Agriotes lineatus. The sequence continues at coordinate 28,954 of CALNHX010000799.1, forward strand.
CACTGGTCCGGCTGGTCGGTTCTAGCCGATTCTAGCCGATTCTAGCTTGATGGCGTCAGCGGCAGATCGCTCGCCGCAACGTTGCCGCTGTTTATGTTTAATATTATGACAATTAGATTTTTTTGTGGAATTTTAGGAAGCTTCTCTGATTTTGTATTTTTTAAATTAAAATCGTTGTGAGAGCTACCAGAATTGCCCCCGCGAGCTACCGGTAGCTCGCGATCGACAGGTTGGCGACCACTGCCTTAGACCATATTTTCCAAAAGTCGTTTTTCAACTTTTGAAGTAATTTCCATCTTGTCAATGTTTCTGAATGCACTTCTAATGGTGGTTCGTTTGGTGTTATTAGTTTCCTTCCAATTAGAAAGTGTCCAGAAGTCAACGCTACCACATCATTAGGATCTGTGGTTAATGGACAAAGTGGTCTTGAATTGAGACATGCCTCTATTTGGTACAGGAGAGTAGATAGTTCTTCAAACGTGAGGGTACTGTCTCCCACAATCCTCTTCATGTAATACTTTGTTGACCTTACAGCTGCTTCCCAGATTCCTCCGAAGTGGAGAACTGCCGGTGGAATAAAGTGCCACTGGATTCCTTCTTGAGTAAGTTTTTCTTAAACACTAGAGTCCCGTACAGCTTTCTTGTAGTCCTTCTGTAGAACTCTATTTGCTCCTACAAATGTGGTTCCGTTATCGCTATAGATGTGAAGGCATGTTTTTCTTCTAGATGTAAATCTTTTGAAGGCTTCCAGAAATGTGTTTGTTGTTAGATCACTGACAGCCCCCAAGTGTACTGCCTTGGTTGCCAAACATACATCATATAAATAAAGGAGAATGATCCAAACGTGTGTGTCCGTCACGACAATTGCAGACGCGATGTCCCCCATTTGCCTTTGCATTTATTTCGCGGTCGCTTCGATTTCGTGACCGGGACGGAGCCCCGAATGCCCCTTTAGAGAGGTGCGGAGCCCCGAGGGTTTCCCTGAAAATGGGCAGAGCTTTGAGGGGCCCCTTGGGGAGGAGAGGAGCCCCGATGGCCCCCTTGGAGAGGGGCGGTACCCCGAGCGCCTCTTGGAAAGGGGCAGAGCCCCAAGGGCCCCCTTAGAGAGAGGCGGAGCCCCGAGCTCCCCTTGGAGAGGGACGGAGCCCTGAGGGACGCCTTGGAGAGGGGCGGAGCCCCGAGAGCCCCCTTGGAAAGGGGCGGAGCTTCAAAAGGCTCCTTGGAGAGGGGCGGAGCCCCTAGGGCTCCTTTGGAGAGAAGCGGAACCCCGATGGCCCCTTGGAGAGGGACAGAGCCCCAGGGGCCCCCTTCGAGAGGAGCGGAATCCCAATGGCCCTTTGGAGAGGGGCGGAGCCCCAAGGGCTCCCTTGGAGAGAAGCGGAGCCCCGTGAGCTCACTTGGAGAGGGGCGGATGGCCGAGGGTCCCATTAGAGAGGGGCGGAACCCCGTGAGCCTTCTTGGAGAGGGGCGGATTCCCGAGGGCCCCATTTTAAGCAATTATTCTCTCTTCAAATGATAACAAATCTCCTTTAGATGGTTAACATCAATTAAAACTTGCACGGGTGTTTATCTACAAATAACTCCGGTTTTATCAAAAAACTGTTTTAAAACGGTGATACTGAAACTAACAATAATGGTTTTCAGTTGAAAACGCTTGAAATATTACTGAAATATGACTACAAATACCTGTGTAAACTGCAGGAGTCGTCTCTACTACAGTGGCTATATAAGGACAGTGTGGTCAATTTTGGTCCTGTTTCTGATTGGTTGTTTTAAAATCCGCCATTAAGAGTCGTTTTACGAAATCACACATAGTCACACAAAATTGCGTCTAAGTCCTTTATTATTGAAAGTAGCCCCAATATGAAGTGGAATGAAATAATCCTCATAAAATTCTACAGTGTTCTGTCTAAGCGAATGCCAAATTTTCGTTTGCATAAGTAAATGTCAACTAGTTAAAGTAAAATTGCGCATTAGTCCAAATCAAAAGCTATAATAAACTATATAAATGTCTTAATGCCAAAGATTATTGCATCAAATTAAAGAGAATTTATGGGCTACGTAACAATGAATATTCTATTCCTCTAAACTAACTGGTTGAATAAATACAACTGTTTGATTATGAATTAAAAAAATTTTTTTTTTGAGTTTTTGTACGTAATCTGTGTCGATCAACGCAAATGCAAAATGTTGTCGATTTTCGTTTTCTATATACAAAAACACAATAAAGAAGTTAAAAAAGGACACCTTGACTTATATTCTAATATTAGGTTGCTCGTTAACGAGGATTTTTAATCGCTGGCAGCGATTCCTTACGTTTCACATCGTCTCTTGCCGTTTAATTCTCTTTAAGTAATATTATTGACATTCTTCTAAAATTAATGTTACACTGCACATTTTTTAACCACTTCATATTGCACAAATTTTTGCGATCGTGGGTATGCAGCGCTCTGCAAAGCATCTCCGAATTTTACATATGTCCAGTCCGTATAAAATGACGTTTATGTCACAATTTAGCAGGGTGACGTTTGTCTTACAATTTAGCAGGCCGTGCACAGAACAATACCTAAGGGCGTGGCTGGTTGTTGTAGAGACGACTCCTAATAGCGGCTTTTTTTTAAATTGACCACACTGTCCTTATATAGCCACTGTAGTCTGTACCGCATTCACTCCACTTCTTACACTGTGACAGGATTTTCATGTCCATTTTTTTAACGGTGTCAGTGACATTTAGTAACAAAATATTACTAAAGTCAAAATTATTGCTTGGTTAAAATTTATTTTGCATTCGTACTTACTTTATTTTTGTGTATAAAATAACACAAGTGTAATTCAATGATGATACAATATTTATTTTAATGCTTGGGCCGTGTTCAGTAACTGAGCTACTTTAGATAATTTATAAAATGTCAATGTCTTATTTTGACATTAGTAACTTTTTGTAACTAGATATGCGTACACTGCTAAAAATATTCAATAGGGCATTGAAACGACTCTTAATGGCGGATTTAAAAACAACCAATCAGATAAAGGACCAAATTTACCACACTGTACTGTGTACCTGTCAACACGTTAGTTCGTGGTGTGTATTTTTGTGATATTTGTGTGGTGTAGGTATTTCGTGTGATCTGCTGTCATGCATGTTGTCTCGAGATGCCAACAATTGTTCCTTTTTCACCTTCTCTTGGCATGAAACCGGTGACACCAATAACTCGGCAGAAGCGATGAGATTAAGAATCGAAAAATTGATGTAAGATCGAGAATCGAACTTATCTAGAAAATTGGCGAAACTGGCGAAATGTTTAGCAGCGGTTTTTCAAATTTGGTATCTCGAGGCACATACGATGACGTGCTGATCGTATAGGACTTTTTTGATGTGGTGTTTTTTAGATCATGTCGACAATTAGTAGTGCGATGGCTCCTCTTGGAGCCTTTCAACGGTTAGGTGAAAGCAGTGAGCTTCCACCTCACCACGTAAACGTTTCTCTTGGTTTTGAGGACGGATATTTCTCTATTTCTTCCTCCACAAATGCGAAATGTTGAGTTTTCTGAGATTGTGTAACAAGTCTGTAACAGAACGGAATGGTCCTACGTAATAGGCCTAAAAATGGTGGTAAATTGAATAGGATAGACCGCGCAATAGCGCGCGCAGCCCCGTTTATATATATATATATAAGCGGGGGTCCTACAGCCTTCGCCGCAATCCACATTTCGATCGCCATTTGTCTTTTTCTCTCCAAGCTTCTTCATCTATTGCTCTATCAGACATAATTTTCTTTATGCCTTGAATCAAGGATGTTTTTGGTCTTCCTCTTTTTCTTCGGTTCTGAGGTGTATACTCCAGAGCTCTCTTTGGCCATCTTTCTTCTGGCATTCTCATGGCATGGCCGTACCATATCAATTGTCTGGATTCTACTCTGTCAATAGTGCCATAGATTCGATTTGTTTTGCGTTTTATGTCTACATTTGGGATATGTTCCAACCTTGATATTCTACATGCTCTTCGCATGAAATCCATTTCGACAATCTTAAGCCTTCTGGCATTCTTGTCAGTTAGCTGCCAAACCTCCGAACCATAAGTTAATATGGGCTCCACTATTGTTTTGTAGATTGTCATTTTTGTGTTTAACTTTATCTGATTGGACCATAATAACGAATTTAGCAGACGGACACTTTTCCGACCTTGTTGAATTCTATTATCAATATCTTTATTTGACGTTCCTTCTTGTGATATTACCGTACCCAGATATTTGTATTTTGTACATATTTTTATTTCCTTATTTATTTGTAGTGTTGGATCTTCTATATTATCTCCTATTACAAGGTATTCGGTCTTCGTCATGTTCATATTTAGACTCCACTTTTTGTACTCCTCTATCAACTTCCTGATCATAAAGTCTATGTCTTCCTCCTCGTTGGCTATGATGACTTGATCGTCTGCCAATAAAAGCGTTGTCAAACACTTATCATCTATCTGCATCCCCATTTCTGCTACTTTCTTCATCCATTTGTCTAGTGTTTCTTGGATGTATATTTTAAACAGGGTAGGTGATAGGGAGCAACCTTGTTTAAGACCCTTTGTTACTTTAAACGGTGTTGACATCACATTTCCTAATTTAACAGCGCTAACAGATTCTTTATACATATTCCAAATTGCTCGAATATATATGTTACTAAGGCCAATCGTTGTCAGAACTTCAAATAACTTCTTCAAGGGTATGGAATCGTAAGCGTTTTCTAAGTCAACGAATACTAAATGGGTGGAAAGATTTCTTGCAGTTCGGTTTTCGATTATTTGTTGTAATACAAAAATATTATCCACACATGATCTGCCAGCTCGGAAGCCACTCTGTTCTTCTATACTAACTCTCTTTTTCAGAATTCGTCCGTACAACCTTCCCACTGAACTGGTTACACTTATTCCTCTGTAGTTCTGACAAAGTCTTTTGTTCCCTTTTTTTAAAATAGAGCTAATGTAAGCTATATTCCAATCTTTCGGGATATCTTTTCCTGTTAACATGCATTTGTTGAAGGTTTCTGCTAGGATTTCATGTAACCTATCTGTCCCATATTTCACCAATTCAATGGGATGTTTCCTAGACCCGCCGCTTTTCCATTTTTTGATTGATTAAGGGCTTCTTTTACTTCTTGTGCTGTTATCTCATCTACTTACTGATCTTCTGTTATATTTATATCGCTACCATGTGTCTTGAATTTTTGTCTATTTTCAGTCAGGAATGTCTTATAGTGTTGTTCCCACTGACTTATTTCTATTAATTGTATGTTACCGTCTTGTCGCTCATTTTTTCTTATATTTTGTAATGTTTTCCATGCTTCGGCAACCTTTGTTCCTCCCATGAATCTGTCTAACTTTTCACATTTTCTTTCCCACATTTCATTCTTCTTTTTCTTTATTTCTTGTTTAACCTTTCTATTCCAATATGAGTATACTTTCCTGTCCTCAATTTCATGAGAGCTTAACCATTTATCGTAAGCTTTCTTTTTAGTTTCTACTAATTTTTTTATATCTTCTGAACACTATTCTGGATTCCATTTATTTATTTTTTCTTTATACCCTAAAGCTTCATGTGCTGCTTCATGTACACATATTTTAATTTGTTCGTAGATTTCTTGTGGGCTATTGTTTGTGTTGACTGTTTGTAATTTGTTCGCCAGTCTAAGTTTATACAAAAATCTTGTGGACTCTTCTCGTAGGCTTTCTACATTAAACGTGAGTGTGTCTACTTTTTGCACTGTACATTTTTTTTCTTGCATTATGTTTGTTTTCCTGTAGTTCACGATGACTTTAGCCATCAACAGGTGGTGGTCTGATCCAATTTCTGTCCCACGATATACCCTCACGTCTATAGTTTTCAACATTGAGTTTTGCCGTTGGATTATATAGTCAATTATCGACTGTAGTCCTTTAGTTGGCTGTGTCCACGTAAACTTATGTATCTCCTTATGGGTAAAAATCCGTTCATTATTTTCAGCGATGCTTCACTGCACAATTTCCTTAGTCTCTCACCGTTATCATTTATTTCAGGTTCCCCATATTTTCCTACCACGGGATCATTTTCTTCTCTCTCTGTTCTCCAGTTAAGATCTCCTATTACAAATATTTCCTTATTTTCCTTAAGCTCTAAGAGGGTATCTTGCAGCTGGTCATAGAAAGTATCTTTTGTTTGTATATCTGAATCATTACACGGAGAATACACTCCAACAATTACAATATGTTGTCCATTCTTTTGTATTTCTAACAATATAATTTGTTCGTTTATTTCTCTCCAGCTTTTTATATTATTTTTTAAACTTTTATGTATTGCTACTGAAACTCCTCTTTTGGCCTTGGAGTCCTTGTTAACACCGCTGTATATGTGTACGTATCCTCCTATAATCTCGGTTCCTTTACCCTTCTTCTTTGTTTCTGTGAGTACACATATATCAATTTTCATTTTTTTTAGTTCTTTAAAAACTTCTTCTTGTTTGGTCCTTATTCCTTGGACGTTTATAGTGCTTATCCTCATAATACTTTTTCGGGAGCGTTTGTCGTAATTTAGATCCGTCCTTATTCCGAAGCGAATTTCGAAATTTTTAGCGATTTTCTTCGAAAAGAATTTTTCAGAGAATGGGTTGCTGGCCCATCACTCCAACCCCCCAACCTGGAGAGCCAGGAACTGCGTTTTTAGGGTTTACTTCCCCTAGATAGACTGTCTTTCAGGACTGCCGAGATCTATCTTCCCGTTTCAGGTGGTTTATCCGCTTCCATAACCGTTGGAGATCCATATTTGCCTCTCTTCCGCTCTTGGAACCGTTGGCCGGTTATCATCCGTAACCCTGGAAAGGGACCCTTACGGGGTGTTGTCAGGCGGGTCACCTGACTCCCGGTTTTTTTGAGAGGCGTTACTCCTCTATCACTCCCCAATTTGTCTTGGCTTGTGACAGGCAGAGCCTGGGTCCAGTTCTTGGATCCAGGATGGCTGGGTTGCCAAACATACAAATATCACAATATATCCTTTGTATGACTTATGCCCTCTTTTTTTGTGGTTCTGATTTGTATCGGCCCTGCATAATCCAGATCAGTGTGAGAAAATGGTAGGGACGGCGTTACTCTGGGCTGAGGTAAATTGCCCATGAGTTGCTGCAACGGTTATCTTCTGAATGCAAAACATTTCATGCAGTTGTGAATTTCCTTCCGTATTATTTTCTTCACATTGACAATCCAAAATTTTCTACAGATGTATGCCGCTGTAGCTTGACTTCCGCCATGTAGCAGTTTTCGATGGACGTCTCTCACTATGAGTTGGGCTAGATGACTGTTATGGGGAATGAGAATAGGATGCTTTTCATTATATGGCAACATCGAATTTTGAAGTCGTCCTCCCACTCTAAGAATTTCTTCATCATCGACGAATGGTTGTAATGGTGCCAAGAAACTTTTTGTGTCAACTGAGATGTTTTTCTTCAAGGCTTGAATCACTGTCGCCCAGCTGCTTGCTTGCACTATACGAATGATTCGAATGAGACAGTTTTTGAGTTCTGCTTCCATAGGGTATTCGGTTGGACACACTTGTCTTCTACATTTTTGAACAAACCTGTTACTGTATGCAGTGACTCGCAGTAACTTGCAATGACGAGTATTTTGATAAGATGTCCAAATCTTCTTTGGTGGCGATAAACGCTTGGACTTGGTGAATTTTTGCTTCTTCTGTACTGTTATGAGAATGGTTGGTTCCGTAAGTGGCAAAGGATTAGTTTGTAACCATTGCGGGCCTTTCCACCACAATATATAATGCTGTAATTTGGCAGGAGCGAGTCCTCGGGATACGGCATCTGCTGGATTGTCCTCCGAACGCACATGATGCCAATTTCCACTGGGGGTTACTTCCAATATTTCTGTTAGTTTATTTGCACCTAATGGTTTCCATTTCTCCGGGCCTGCCCTTATCCAGAATAAGGTTGTCATGGAATCTGACCACGCAAATATGGAGATGCTGGGGATGTCCAGAGCACTAATAGCTTCCTTCAACATTTTTGCTGCTAACGTTGCCGCACATAATTCCAGTCTTGGCAACGTTTTCTTTATCTTTATAGGTGCAACCTTTGACTTGGCTGTCAATGGAGTTACTTGAATGCGTCCATCTTGAGATATTACCCTGCTGTAAATTACAGCCCCGTAAGCTTTTTCCGACGCATCACAGAAAGCATGCAGCTCCATTTCCCAGATGCATCTGTGGTACCCTAACCATCTTGGAATGGATATGTCTTCAACCAATGGTAATTCTTCTTCAAATTGCTTCCAATCGTTCATTATTTCTGTGGCCACTGGCTGATCCCAAGATTGCATCCTAATGGGTCAAGCAAGCGGGACATTTCTCATAAGATTATCCTGTTTGTAGGATTTGTATCAGCTCGAACACTGACCCGAAACTTAAATTCATCTGCCTTCGGACTCCAGTGTACTCCCAAGGTTTTCCTTGTTTCTCCTTTATCGATTTCTAGTAAGTTCTTGTCCTGTAAGTTATCTGGCAATTCTTCAACAAGCGCTGCGCTGTTTCTTGCCCATTTTCTAAGGGTAAACCCTCCACTTTTTAACATATTGATTAGACTTACTTGGAGATGCGTTGCTTCTTCTATGGAATCGGTTCCCGACAATAAATCATCCACGTAGAAGTCATTGGTTGCTACTTCTGCAGCCATTGGGTATATTTGTCTTTCATCTTCAGCTAGCTGCAACAGGGTACGGATTGCCAAGTATGGTGCTGCTGTTGTTCCATAAGCTACAGTGGTAAGTTTAAACTCTTGAATAGGCTCGTCTGGAGAAAACCGCCATACTATCCTTTGGAGGTCCTGATCTGCTTTGGCTATCTTGATCTAACGATACATCTTTTCAATATCTGCTAAAAATACAAACTTGTGTTTCCTCCACCTTAGGAGAATTTGCTTCAAGTCTTGTTGCAATCTTGGTCCAGCAGTCATTAGCTGGTTTAAGCTGAGTCCAGTAGTGGTCTTCGCACTAGCATCAAAGACCACCCTTAACTTCGTGGTTGTGTTGCCTTGCTTCACTACCGCTTGATGAGGGATGAAGTAAGATTGTCGTATATTGGCTCCTGGTTGAACGCGTTTCATATGTACCAATTCTAGGTATTCCTTCATGAACGTTTTGTATTCTTTACCTAGAACTTTATTTTCTTCTAACCGCTTCTCTAGTTGAAGGAACCGTGCGATTGCCTTTCTTCTCGAATCCCCAAGCCTTTCTATTGGTTCCTTGAGCGGAATTTTCACTATATATGTACCATCAGCATTTCTCTGGTGGTGCAGGTGTAAAATTTTTCGCGTTATTTGTCTTCATTGGACATCACCTTTTCTGGTACTACTTCTTCAATTTACCAAAATTTTGTGACTTGTTCATCTTCTGCAGCACATGCGACCATCCTAAGAATTTTCCTTTCTACTGATGGTAATGTTGCATTCCCCGTGATGATCCATCCAAGTTCCGTGCTTTGAGCTAACAGGCCTCCGTTGCATTTTTGTACTCCTTCCAGAATTATTTCCTTGTAGATATCTGCTCCTAGGATAACGTCTATTGGTCCAGGTTTATGGAATAGTGTATCAGCCAGCACCAAATTCGTACGGTCCTGAAGTTGATAGTTTTCAACTGATTCTTCTGGAAGTGGCTTGGTTAACTGTGGCAGGATCAGCATCTCGCATGTGGTTGTGTAGTTGCTTGGAAATCGTGGACGTAGACTTACAGTTATTTGTCCTCGGGCTGTATCTGCTCCTTTCTTGCCTAAACCAGAAATTTGCACTCTTACCTTTTCTTGTGGTAGACCAAGCGTTTCAGCTGCATATCTTGTAATAAATGATGCCTGGGATCCGGAGTCTACTAGGGCTCTGAGGTACTCCAAACTCCCCGACGATGTCTTGATTCTAATTAGAGCAGTTGCACAGCAAAACGTTGCGATGCTGTCTTCCTACTAGGCTTTCAACAATGTTTTCTTTCCCATTGGTTGCTGTCGCACTGGAAGTCGCCGCCGTGGTCTTGGGAAGCTGCTGCTGCTGCTGTTTACTAAAATCTTTGTGCAGAAGCCAATGATGTTTTTTTATTACATACCTTGCATTTCCCTGGACAAAAGTGTCTGGAGTTATATTTTCCTGTAGGTTTGAGACAGTTAGAACAAAGTTTTTTATTCTTTATAAAGTCCCAACGTTGGGATACTTTTAGGTTGTTGAATTTTGGGCAGGATTTGATGTTGTGTGATCCTCCGCAGTGGAAGCACGATACGTCAGTCGTGTGGTACGTCTTCACTGCCCACCGAATGTAGTGGGAATGATTTTTCAAAATTAGAATGTACAGTTTTATGATGTCTTTCAATATTTCCTTTTTTAGCAACGGAGACCGAAGTATTACATAACAAACACACATTTTTATCTTTAACTTCTGTAAAAAAGTATTGTTCTTCCCATTCCAAATGAAAGTGGTATGTCTTTACCTTCTTACAACTGCTTGCCATAATATTATTTTTTGTTGTTCACTACTAACCCAACCGCTGGACGTTGGTTACGCGTTCAGTTTTAAACTAAGCGCAATGTCGCCGCGCCGTGCGTATTTATCCCGTTCAAAGCAATCCAGATCGTTCTCGAACACTAACGCACTGGTCCGGCTGGTCGGTTCTAGCCGATTCTAGCCGATTCTAGCTTGATGGCGTCAGCGGCAGATCGCTCGCCGCAACGTTGCCGCTGTTTATGTTTAATATTATGACAATTAGATTTTTTTGTGGAATTTTAGGAAGCTTCTCTGATTTTGTATTTTTTAAATTAAAATCGTTGTGAGAGCTACCAGAATTGCCCCCGCGAGCTACCGGTAGCTCGCGATCGACAGGTTGGCGACCACTGCCTTAGACCATATTTTCCAAAAGTCGTTTTTCAACTTTTGAAGTAATTTCCATCTTGTCAATGTTTCTGAATGCACTTCTAATGGTGGTTCGTTTGGTGTTATTAGTTTCCTTCCAATTAGAAAGTGTCCAGAAGTCAACGCTACCACATCATTAGGATCTGTGGTTAATGGACAAAGTGGTCTTGAATTGAGACATGCCTCTATTTGGTACAGGAGAGTAGATAGTTCTTCAAACGTGAGGGTACTGTCTCCCACAATCCTCTTCATGTAATACTTTGTTGACCTTACAGCTGCTTCCCAGATTCCTCCGAAGTGGAGAACTGCCGGTGGAATAAAGTGCCACTGGATTCCTTCTTGAGTAAGTTTTTCTTAAACACTAGAGTCCCGTACAGCTTTCTTGTAGTCCTTCTGTAGAACTCTATTTGCTCCTACAAATGTGGTTCCGTTATCGCTTTAGATGTGAAGGCATGTTCCTCTTCTAGATGTAAATCTTTTGAAGGCTTCCAGAAATGTGTTTGTTGTTAGATCACTGACAGCCCCCAAGTGTACTGCCTTGGTTGCCAAACATACATCATATAAATAAAGGAGAATTATCCAAACGTGTGTGTCCGTCACGACAATTGCAGACGCGATGTCCCCCATTTGCCTTTGCATTTATTTCGCGGTCGCTTCGATTTCGTGACCGGGACGGAGCCCCGAATGCCCCTTTAGAGAGGTGCGGAGCCCCGAGGGTTTCCCTGAAAATGGGCAGAGCTTTGAGGGGCCCCTTGGGGAGGAGAGGAGCCCCGATGGCCCCCTTGGAGAGGGGCGGTACCCCGAGCGCCTCTTGGAAAGGGGCAGAGCCCCAAGGGCCCCCTTAGAGAGAGGCGGAGCCCCGAGCTCCCCTTGGAGAGGGACGGAGCCCTGAGGGACGCCTTGGAGAGGGGCGGAGCCCCGAGAGCCCCCTTGGAAAGGGGCGGAGCTTCAAAAGGCTCCTTGGAGAGGGGCGGAGCCCCTAGGGCTCCTTTGGAGAGGGGCGGAACCCCGATGGCCCCTTGGAGAGGGACAGAGCCCCAGGGGCCCCCTTCGAGAGGAGCGGAATCCCAATGGCCCTTTGGAGAGGGGCGGAGCCCTAAGGGCTCCCTTGGAGAGAAGCGGAGCCCCGTGAGCTCACTTGGAGAGGGGCGGATGGCCGAGGGTCCCATTAGAGAGGGGCGGAACCCCGTGAGCCTTCTTGAAGAGGGGCGGATTCCAGAGGGCCCCATTTTAAGCAATTATTCTCTCTTCAAATGATAACAGATCTCCTTTAGATGGTTAACATCAATTAAAACTTGCACGGGTGTTTATCTACAAATAACTCCGGTTTTATCAAAAAACTGTTTTAAAACGGTGATACTGAAACTAACAATAATGGTTTTCAGTTGAAAACGCTTGAAATATTACTGAAATATGACTACAAATACCTGTGTAAACTGCAGGAGTCGTCTCTACTACAGTGGCTATATAAGGACAGTGTGGTCAATTTTGGTCCTGTTTCTGATTGGTTGTTTTAAAATCCGCCATTAAGAGTCGTTTTACGAAATCACACATAGTCACACAAAATTGCGTCTAAGTCCTTTATTATTGAAAGTAGCCCCAATATGAAGTGGAATGAAATAATCCTCATAAAATTCTACAGTGTTCTGTCTAAGCGAATGCCAAATTTTCGTTTGCATAAGTAAATGTCAACTAGTTAAAGTAAAATTGCGCATTAGTCCAAATCAAAAGCTATAATAAACTATATAAATGTCTTAATGCCAAAGATTATTGCATCAAATTAAAGAGAATTTATGGGCTACGTAACAATGAATATTCTATTCCTCTAAACTAACTGGTTGAATAAATACAACTGTTTGATTATGAATTAAAAAAAATTTTTTTTTGAGTTTTTGTACGTAATCTGTGTCGATCAACGCAAATGCAAAATGTTGTCGATTTTCGTTTTCTATATACAAAAACACAATAAAGAAGTTAAAAAAGGACACCTTGACTTATATTCTAATATTAGGTTGCTCGTTAACGAGGATTTTTAATCGCTGGCAGCGATTCCTTACGTTTCACATCGTCTCTTGCCGTTTAATTCTCTTTAAGTAATATTATTGACATTCTTCTAAAATTAATGTTACACTGCACATTTTTTAACCACTTCATATTGCACAAATTTTTGCGATCGTGGGTATGCAGCGCTCTGCAAAGCATCTCCGAATTTTACATATGTCCAGTCCGTATAAAATGACGTTTATGTCACAATTTAGCAGGGTGACGTTTGTCTTACAATTTAGCAGGCCGTGCACAGAACAATACCTAAGGGCGTGGCTGGTTGTTGTAGAGACGACTCCTAATAGCGGCTTTTTTTAAAATTGACCACACTGTCCTTATATAGCCACTGTAGTCTGTACCGCATTCACTCCAGTCCTTACACTGTGACAGGATTTTCATGTCCATTTTTTTAACGGTGTCAGTGACATTTAGTAACAAAATATTACTAAAGTCAAAATTATTGCTTGGTTAAAATTTATTTTGCATTCGTACTTACTTTATTTTTGTGTATAAAATAACACAAGTGTAATTCAATGATGATACAATATTTATTTTAATGCTTGGGCCGTGTTCAGTAACTGAGCTACTTTAGATAATTTATAAAATGTCAATGTCTTATTTTGACATTAGTAACTTTTTGTAACTAGATATGCGTACACTGCTAAAAATATTCAATAGGGCATTGAAACGACTCTTAATGGCGGATTTAAAAACAACCAATCAGATAAAGGACCAAATTTACCACACTGTACTGTGTACCTGTCAACACGTTAGTTCGTGGTGTGTATTTTTGTGATATTTGTGTGGTGTAGGTATTTCGTGTGATCTGCTGTCATGCATGTTGTCTCGAGATGCCAACAATTGTTCCTTTTTCACCTTCTCTTGGCATGAAACCGGTGACACCAATAACTCGGCAGAAGCGATGAGATTAAGAATCGAAAAATTGATGTAAGATCGAGAATCGAACTTATCTAGAAAATTGGCGAAACTGGCGAAATGTTTAGCAGCGGTTTTTCAAATTTGGTATCTCGAGGCACATACGATGACGTGCTGATCGTATAGGACTTTTTTGACGTGGTGTTTTTTAGATCATGTCGACAATTAGTAGTGCGATGGCTCCTCTTGGAGCCTTTCAACGGTTAGGTGAAAGCAGTGAGCTTCCACCTCACCACGTAAACGTTTCTCTTGGTTTTGAGGACGGATATTTCTCTATTTCTTCCTCCACAAATGCGAAATGTTGAGTTTTCTGAGATTGTGTAACAAGTCTGTAACAGAACGGAATGGTCCTACGTAATAGGCCTAAAAATGGTGGTAAATTGAATAGGATAGACCGCGCAATAGCGCGCGCAGCCCCGTTTATATATATATATATATATAAGCGGGGGTCCTACAGCCTTCGCCGCAATCCACATTTCGATCGCCATTTGTCTTTTTCTCTCCAAGCTTCTTCATCTATTGCTCTATCAGACATAATTTTCTTTATGCCTTGAATCAAGGATGTTTTTGGTCTTCCTCTTTTTCTTCGGTTCTGAGGTGTATACTCCAGAGCTCTCTTTGGCCATCTTTCTTCTGGCATTCTCATGGCATGGCCGTACCATATCAATTGTCTGGATTCTACTCTGTCAATAGTGCCATAGATTCGATTTGTTTTGCGTTTTATGTCTACATTTGGGATATGTTCCAACCTTGATATTCTACATGCTCTTCGCATGAAATCCATTTCGACAATCTTAAGCCTTCTGGCATTCTTGTCAGTTAGCTGCCAAACCTCCGAACCATAAGTTAATATGGGCTCCACTATTGTTTTGTAGATTGTCATTTTTGTGTTTAACTTTATCTGATTGGACCATAATAACGAATTTAGCAGACGGACACTTTTCCGACCTTGTTGAATTCTATTATCAATATCTTTATTTGACGTTCCTTCTTGTGATATTACCGTACCCAGATATTTGTATTTTGTACATATTTTTATTTCCTTATTTATTTGTAGTGTTGGATCTTCTATATTATCTCCTATTACAAGGTATTCGGTCTTCGTCATGTTCATATTTAGACTCCACTTTTTGTACTCCTCTATCAACTTCCTGATCATAAAGTCTATGTCTTCCTCCTCGTTGGCTATGATGACTTGATCGTCTGCCAATAAAAGCGTTGTCAAACACTTATCATCTATCTGCATCCCCATTTCTGCTACTTTCTTCATCCATTTGTCTAGTGTTTCTTGGATGTATATTTTAAACAGGGTAGGTGATAGGGAGCAACCTTGTTTAAGACCCTTTGTTACTTTAAACGGTGTTGACATCACATTTCCTAATTTAACAGCGCTAACAGATTCTTTATACATATTCCAAATTGCTCGAATATATATGTTACTAAGGCCAATCGTTGTCAGAACTTCAAATAACTTCTTCAAGGGTATGGAATCGTAAGCGTTTTCTAAGTCAACGAATACTAAATGGGTGGAAAGATTTCTTGCAGTTCGGTTTTCGATTATTTGTTGTAATACAAAAATATTATCCACACATGATCTGCCAGCTCGGAAGCCACTCTGTTCTTCTATACTAACTATCTCTTTTTCAGAATTCGTCCGTACAACCTTCCCACTGAACTGGTTACACTTATTCCTCTGTAGTTCTGACAAAGTCTTTTGTTCCCTTTTTTTAAAATAGAGCTAATGTAAGCTATATTCCAATCTTTCGGGATATCTTTTCCTGTTAACATGCATTTGTTGAAGGTTTCTGCTAGGATTTCATGTAACCTATCTGTCCCATATTTCACCAATTCAATGGGATGTTTCCTAGACCCGCCGCTTTTCCATTTTTTGATTGATTAAGGGCTTCTTTTACTTCTTGTGCTGTTATCTCATCTACTTACTGATCTTCTGTTATATTAATATCGCTACCATGTGTCTTGAATTTTTGTCTATTTTCAGTCAGGAATGTCTTATAGTGTTGTTCCCACTGACTTATTTCTATTAATTGTATGTTACCGTCTTGTCGCTCATTTTTTCTTATATTTTGTAATGTTTTCCATGCTTCGGCAACCTTTGTTCCTCCCATGAATCTGTCTAACTTTTCACATTTTCTTTCCCACATTTCATTCTTCTTTTTCTTTATTTCTTGTTTAACCTTTCTATTCCAATATGAGTATACTTTCCTGTCCTCAATTTCATGAGAGCTTAACCATTTATCGTAAGCTTTCTTTTTAGTTTCTACTAATTTTTTTATATCTTCTGAACACTATTCTGGATTCCATTTATTTATTTTTTCTTTATACCCTAAAGCTTCATGTGCTGCTTCATGTACACATATTTTAATTTGTTCGTAGATTTCTTGTGGGCTATTGTTTGTGTTGACTGTTTGTAATTTGTTCGCCAGTCTAAGTTTATACAAAAATCTTGTGGACTCTTCTCGTAGGCTTTCTACATTAAACGTGAGTGTGTCTACTTTTTGCACTGTACATTTTTTTTCTTGCATTATGTTTGTTTTCCTGTAGTTCACGATGACTTTAGCCATCAACAGGTGGTGGTCTGATCCAATTTCTGTCCCACGATATACCCTCACGTCTATAGTTTTCAACATTGAGTTTTGCCGTTGGATTATATAGTCAATTATCGACTGTAGTCCTTTAGTTGGCTGTGTCCACGTAAACTTATGTATCTCCTTATGGGTAAAAATCCGTTCATTATTTTCAGCGATGCTTCACTGCACAATTTCCTTAGTCTCTCACCGTTATCATTTATTTCAGGTTCCCCATATTTTCCTACCACGGGATCATTTTCTTCTCTCTCTGTTCTCCAGTTAAGATCTCCTATTACAAATATTTCCTTATTTTCCTTAAGCTCTAAGAGGGTATCTTGCAGCTGGTCATAGAAAGTATCTTTTGTTTGTATATCTGAATCATTACACGGAGAATACACTCCAACAATTACAATATGTTGTCCATTCTTTTGTATTTCTAACAATATAATTTGTTCGTTTATTTCTCTCCAGCTTTTTATATTATTTTTTAAACTTTTATGTATTGCTACTGAAACTCCTCTTTTGGCCTTGGAGTCCTTGTTAACACCGCTGTATATGTGTACGTATCCTCCTATAATCTCGGTTCCTTTACCCTTCTTCTTTGTTTCTGTGAGTACACATATATCAATTTTCATTTTTTTTAGTTCTTTAAAAACTTCTTCTTGTTTGGTCCTTATTCCTTGGACGTTTATAGTGCTTATCCTCATAATACTTTTTCGGAGCGTTTGTCGTAATTTAGATCCGTCCTTATTCCGAAGCGAATTTTCGAAATTTTTAGCGATTTTCTTCGAAAAGAATTTTTCAGAGAATGGGTTGCTGGCCCATCACTCCAACCCCCAACCTGGAGAGCCAGGAACTGCGTTTTTAGGGTTTACTTCCCCTAGATAGACTGTCTTTCAGGACTGCCGAGATCTATCTTCCCGTTTCAGGTGGTTTATCCGCTTCCATAACCGTTGGAGATCCATATTTGCCTCTCTTCCGCTCTTGGAACCGTTGGCCGGTTATCATCCGTAACCCTGGAAAGGGACCCTTACGGGGTGTTGTCAGGCGGGTCACCTGACTCCCGGTTTTTTTGAGAGGCGTTACTCCTCTATCACTCCCCAATTTGTCTTGGCTTGTGACAGGCAGAGCCTGGGTCCAGTTCTTGGATCCAGGATGGCTGGGTTGCCAAACATACAAATATCACAATATATCCTTTGTATGACTTATGCCCTCTTTTTTTGTGGTTCTGATTTGTATCGGCCCTGCATAATCCAGATCAGTGTGAGAAAATGGTAGGGACGGCGTTACTCTGGGCTGAGGTAAATTGCCCATGAGTTGCTGCAACGGTTATCTTCTGAATGCAAAACATTTCATGCAGTTGTGAATTTCCTTCCGTATTATTTTCTTCACATTGACAATCCAAAATTTTCTACAGATGTATGCCGCTGTAGCTTGACTTCCGCCATGTAGCAGTTTTCGATGGACGTCTCTCACTATGAGTTGGGCTAGATGACTGTTATGGGGAATGAGAATAGGATGCTTTTCATTATATGGCAACATCGAATTTTGAAGTCGTCCTCCCACTCTAAGAATTTCTTCATCATCGACGAATGGTTGTAATGGTGCCAAGAAACTTTTTGTGTCAACTGAGATGTTTTTCTTCAAGGCTTGAATCACTGTCGCCCAGCTGCTTGCTTGCACTATACGAATGATTCGAATGAGACAGTTTTTGAGTTCTGCTTCCATAGGGTATTCGGTTGGACACACTTGTCTTCTACATTTTTGAACAAACCTGTTACTGTATGCAGTGACTCGCAGTAACTTGCAATGACGAGTATTTTGATAAGATGTCCAAATCTTCTTTGGTGGCGATAAACGCTTGGACTTGGTGAATTTTTGCTTCTTCTGTACTGTTATGAGAATGGTTGGTTCCGTAAGTGGCAAAGGATTAGTTTGTAACCATTGCGGGCCTTTCCACCACAATATATAATGCTGTAATTTGGCAGGAGCGAGTCCTCGGGATACGGCATCTGCTGGATTGTCCTCCGAACGCACATGATGCCAATTTCCACTGGGGGTTACTTCCAATATTTCTGTTAGTTTATTTGCACCTAATGGTTTCCATTTCTCCGGGCCTGCCCTTATCCAGAATAAGGTTGTCATGGAATCTGACCACGCAAATATGGAGATGCTGGGGATGTCCAGAGCACTAATAGCTTCCTTCAACATTTTTGCTGCTAACGTTGCCGCACATAATTCCAGTCTTGGCAACGTTTTCTTTATCTTTATAGGTGCAACCTTTGACTTGGCTGTCAATGGAGTTACTTGAATGCGTCCATCTTGAGATATTACCCTGCTGTAAATTACAGCCCCGTAAGCTTTTTCCGACGCATCACAGAAAGCATGCAGCTCCATTTCCCAGATGCATCTGTGGTACCCTAACCATCTTGGAATGGATATGTCTTCAACCAATGGTAATTCTTCTTCAAATTGCTTCCAATCGTTCATTATTTCTGTGGCCACTGGCTGATCCCAAGATTGCATCCTAATGGGTCAAGCAAGCGGGACATTTCTCATAAGATTATCCTGTTTGTAGGATTTGTATCAGCTCGAACACTGACCCGAAACTTAAATTCATCTGCCTTCGGACTCCAGTGTACTCCCAAGGTTTTCCTTGTTTCTCCTTTATCGATTTCTAGTAAGTTCTTGTCCTGTAAGTTATCTGGCAATTCTTCAACAAGCGCTGCGCTGTTTCTTGCCCATTTTCTAAGGGTAAACCCTCCACTTTTTAACATATTGATTAGACTTACTTGGAGATGCGTTGCTTCTTCTATGGAATCGGTTCCCGACAATAAATCATCCACGTAGAAGTCATTGGTTGCTACTTCTGCAGCCATTGGGTATATTTGTCTTTCATCTTCAGCTAGCTGCAACAGGGTACGGATTGCCAAGTATGGTGCTGCTGTTGTTCCATAAGCTACAGTGGTAAGTTTAAACTCTTGAATAGGCTCGTCTGGAGAAAACCGCCATACTATCCTTTGGAGGTCCTGATCTGCTTTGGCTATCTTGATCTAACGATACATCTTTTCAATATCTGCTAAAAATACAAACTTGTGTTTCCTCCACCTTAGGAGAATTTGCTTCAAGTCTTGTTGCAATCTTGGTCCAGCAGTCATTAGCTGGTTTAAGCTGAGTCCAGTAGTGGTCTTCGCACTAGCATCAAAGACCACCCTTAACTTCGTGGTTGTGTTGCCTTGCTTCACTACCGCTTGATGAGGGATGAAGTAAGATTGTCGTATATTGGCTCCTGGTTGAACGCGTTTCATATGTACCAATTCTAGGTATTCCTTCATGAACGTTTTGTATTCTTTACCTAGAACTTTATTTTCTTCTAACCGCTTCTCTAGTTGAAGGAACCGTGCGATTGCCTTTCTTCTCGAATCCCCAAGCCTTTCTATTGGTTCCTTGAGCGGAATTTTCACTATATATGTACCATCAGCATTTCTCTGGTGGTGCAGGTGTAAAATTTTTCGCGTTATTTGTCTTCATTGGACATCACCTTTTCTGGTACTACTTCTTCAATTTACCAAAATTTTGTGACTTGTTCATCTTCTGCAGCACATGCGACCATCCTAAGAATTTTCCTTTCTACTGATGGTAATGTTGCATTCCCCGTGATGATCCATCCAAGTTCCGTGCTTTGAGCTAACAGGCCTCCGTTGCATTTTTGTACTCCTTCCAGAATTATTTCCTTGTAGATATCTGCTCCTAGGATAACGTCTATTGGTCCAGGTTTATGGAATAGTGTATCAGCCAGCACCAAATTCGTACGGTCCTGAAGTTGATAGTTTTCAACTGATTCTTCTGGAAGTGGCTTGGTTAACTGTGGCAGGATCAGCATCTCGCATGTGGTTGTGTAGTTGCTTGGAAATCGTGGACGTAGACTTACAGTTATTTGTCCTCGGGCTGTATCTGCTCCTTTCTTGCCTAAACCAGAAATTTGCACTCTTACCTTTTCTTGTGGTAGACCAAGCGTTTCAGCTGCATATCTTGTAATAAATGATGCCTGGGATCCGGAGTCTACTAGGGCTCTGAGGTACTCCAAACTCCCCGACGATGTCTTGATTCTAATTAGAGCAGTTGCACAGCAAAACGTTGCGATGCTGTCTTCCTACTAGGCTTTCAACAATGTTTTCTTTCCCATTGGTTGCTGTCGCACTGGAAGTCGCCGCCGTGGTCTTGGGAAGCTGCTGCTGCTGCTGTTTACTAAAATCTTTGTGCAGAAGCCAATGATGTTTTTTTATTACATACCTTGCATTTCCCTGGACAAAAGTGTCTGGAGTTATATTTTCCTGTAGGTTTGAGACAGTTAGAACAAAGTTTTTTATTCTTTATAAAGTCCCAACGTTGGGATACTTTTAGGTTGTTGAATTTTGGGCAGGATTTGATGTTGTGTGATCCTCCGCAGTGGAAGCACGATACGTCAGTCGTGTGGTACGTCTTCACTGCCCACCGATTCTGGTGATTTTCCCATGGTTTTCCAATTCTATTTTTTCTGGGTTCGAGTTTGTTCCGTCTTTGCACAGCTTCCAGCGACTGAAATCTTGTTTCCAAAATATTCATTAGCTGCTCGAATTTTTGCACCTCTCTTGGTGCCGTTAGTGACTGCTCATATAGTCTGTTGGTTTTCTTGTCCAACTTCCGTGTCACTATATGACACATGATAGGCCCCCATGTGGCCGTTTGAATTCCTAAGTTCTCAATTGCTCTTAGGCATTCTGCAGTTGTGTCATGGAGTTTCTTGATCCCCTCTGCAGATTCGTACTACAGGGTTGCCTGGTTGACTATGTCATCCAAATACTTCGCAAGTAGCAGCTTGGTGTTGTCGTATCTCTTCCTTATAATGAACCATGCAGACTCGTAATTGGCTTCAGTTGCCTCCAGGTGTTGTACTAACTTGCTGGCTTCCCCTCGTAACTGTGACTTCAAGTAATGCATTTTTTTCGCCTTACTTAGTCGTGAATTTTCATGAACAATTCTTCGAAAAATATCATGTAAGCTAGGCCATGCTTCGTAGCTCCCTTCAAAAACTGGAATTTTAAGAGTAGGCAACACTATATTCGCATGGCGGTTTTCCTTGACACTTTGAACCTCTTGATCCTGGATGTGTTGGTACAGGACCACAATTATTTCGTTGACCATCTTTTTGGTCTCACGGAACTCCTTGTCGTCGTAGCTACCGTGGGATAGTATCTCCTCGTTTAGAGCTCTGATGTCATCCCAATCATCCTTAAAATTGTTAATGTTGTATTCACAATACCTTTTACTGCATTTCTCATTCAACCTATTCAAGACTTCCTGAATGTCGCCCTGGAGTGAATTCACCTTGATCTGTAGCGTTCTTATTCGAAACTGTCCCTCCTTGTCAGCAACTGTGGTCGTGTCCTCTTTTAGCGCTACCGGCTGCTGTGAACTTTCTCCTAGTGTGGCTAGATTTTCTTCGTACTTGTCGAGCAGGGCAACCCCTTCATTATAAATGTCTTTGGTTTGCTGAAAAAAATGTTTTTAAAATAAGGGTGTTCTTCCTCGACTTCCTTCGCCAGGTCTGAGTGGTTGGCCTCAAATTCTTCCTAAAATTGTTTTAGGGTGATCTGCGAGCGGTGATATATGCTGTATTTTTTCTTGATGGGCCATCCTTCTTCACGTTGATAATCTGCCTGCGAATGGATTCTGCTAAGTCTTCTTGGGCTTTGAAAATCTCCCGTCGCTGCGCCATCGTAACGGTCTTGTTCGAACAGGGCTGGTACGTTTAAGGAATTACTGGACCAAATGCTAGAGGCAGGAACGTTTTAAAGGCTCGAAGGATCAGATGCGAGGGGCTGGAACGGTTTAATGGATCGAAGGACCAAATGATCAGGGTGGAGGTTATAGTGGACTGTATGATTTTAATATTGGACAATTGCAGGATACGTCTTACGAGTGCAGGAATTAAAAAGGGGTTGCAAACCAACGGTCTCGTGCAGTATCACACGAGATGATGTAATAATAGACTTAAATTCCGTGATTGTAGAGGTTTGGCGAATACAGACAGATGTTAAAACAGTATTGTTTATTGACTAGAATATTTTCTATTTATATACATTAAATATGACGTACATTACAAGGTTCATGTTATTTTGCTCCAGTTTGAGCTCGCATATGCACTTGCGTGTTCAATTTCATAACAAACAGATAGCAAGATTGCAAAATTGCAGTTTGTCGACCGGGTCATTCGACCAGTGCTGATAATAAACGCTGATGCTTTGTTGTAATTTCTGCATGCAACAGTTCGCTTGCGAAATGTATGCATATTTAATTTTAAAAGTTAAAATTATGTTTTGGTTCCTAAACAATTGAATTTTTTTATATTTTAATTTTTTTGTTACTGAAAATTATCTGATCTTATAGTATTACCCACAATGATGGAACAACGTCTAATATCAATAACAATATTATTCTTACAGAAATTTGCATTACTCCAAACAATGAGAAGGCTGAATGTATTTTCTTATATTCCTGTCCTGTGCTTACTAAAGCTCTTGCAACGCACGACGACGCATCGATTGAATTCGTTCGTAAGTCGAACTGTGGAGGAACGGCATTAGAACCCATGGTATGCTGCGGATCCTTATCGAACTTCAGTACACCTAATTCAATGGCGATATCTTCAAACGATGTTAAGAACGAGTTACTTCCGAACAGGCGTTATTGCGGCTATCAACACTCTGACGATTATACTTCTAGAAAAAATAATACAGGAATAAGTGAATTTCCTTGGTTAGCAGCATTAGTATACAACAGCAAAGACAACAACGAAAATGAAACGCGATGTGGTGGTTCGTTAATCAGCAACAGATATGTGCTCACAGCAGCACAATGTTTGTTAATCCAGGATGATGTTTCAATACTGTAAGTAATACGGTTATATCATGCAAAATATTATTAATAGTTGTACTTTTATAGCATAGCAATTCGTCTGGGAGAATATAACGTTAAAAACCAAACTGATTGTGTTGGGGAACATTCAATCTGGCATGAATGCAGCGAACCGCCTCAAGATTTTGCAATCGCAAAATGGATCATTCATCCACAGTACAATTCAGAAGCTTACTTGAATGACATAGCCTTGCTCAGGCTTGAAAGAGCTGTCGTCTATTCAGGTAGGAAAAATTCCGAATAAAGTGATAACATTAAACAAATTGGCAATAGATTTAAAGTCACAACAATTTGAAAATGAAAATATCTTGAAATCGATACTTAAAGGACCTGTATCTCACTCGCTCTTTATTGCCATTTCATTTTTAATATTCTTTCAGATGTCGGAAACTTTTTAGGTATAAAGAGGGATCACAATTTTTCATGATGTGATTTAATTTTCAAATGGCTGCCTAGCTTGGCTTATTTGGCGTGAAACCTCGGCGGTCGAATTCCTCTGTACTCAGGATTTTGGGTTCAGTACAGAAAGTACATAGTTTAGTAAATTAGGTACAACCTTCCAAATATTTCATATGCAAATTCTTATTCCTTATGTGAATTAAGTCGAAGATCATTGAGGATGGCTTGAACTTTATTTACAGCTTTTTCTGCCAGGACCACCACTTTCCACATTACTTTCTTCTCTTGATAGTGTTGAGAGAATCTATTTATCTGTGCATTTCACGCAGCAGCGATGTTGGTGATTTTATAGCTCCAAAGTATCTTTAGGTTTCTGAAATTGGTTCGCAACTCGAACATCTGCCTCCATACGATATGAAGTCGTAACACAGTAGAATCCTGAAACGTAGACTTACATAAGTTTCAATCTCAGTTAGTCAAGGTTTTTCATTCTGTAAAACCCCTAACTTGCTCACTCCTGCAACGTATTTGCGGGGTTACTTTTCATTAGTAGGATGACATTCATCTGACATGTTTATTTCTACCTTCCAGAGCACTTGGAGGCCCATTTAAGATTTGAATTCAATTTCATGTTATTACTAGTTTCAACGACTGAATTTAGAA
Source organism: Agriotes lineatus (assembly GCA_940337035.1). Taxonomy (NCBI): domain Eukaryota; kingdom Metazoa; phylum Arthropoda; class Insecta; order Coleoptera; family Elateridae; genus Agriotes; species Agriotes lineatus. The sequence continues at coordinate 53,452 of CALNHX010000799.1, forward strand.
GTACTTGCACGTCTTCAAAGCTGGTTGCTGGCAAGACATTATTGTCAACGTAACGTATATTGTTTTTGATTACTCAAGAACATTTTGAAAGATTCTCGCTGAGCAGACATTGAAGAGACGGGCAAGAAAACACACTTCTGGTGACTCCCCTTAGGATGAAAACCTCCTCTAGAGTGATACCGTTTGGCGCCAATGCAAATTAGCAAATAATTAGTTCAGTGCAAATTTCGATCAGCTGGTCATGATGAACCATTTCTAACGTCGTCTCAAAATTGGTTAATGGATTGGATCCCAACGTCTCTGGGTCAAGACTTGAATGTTGAACAGTGTCTCTCTGTATCTCTTAGTGCTCCATTTTCAACTATGCGTGCGATTCTATCATTTTCTATTCTAAGGAGGGGTTTATTTCAATGTCTTCTTTTCTGTGTGGGTCGATGATTATGTTTGAACTTCATACATTTCTTTAATTTCCCTATTGTTTACACTGTTCCGTATTATGTTTTCTTTGTTTTTCATATTGGGTGATACACCGTACACGAGAGAGACTGGCCATTTAGCGGAAGTAACCATATTTCTCTTGCGAGATATTGGAAGCGGTTTCCAGGAAATGGACAAATGTGTTTTTTGTTGTGCTTTGAACAAGATTTAATGATTTGTGTCAATCTGAGTGTCATCTATTGTATACTGAAAACTTGAATTTGTGACAACTGTAAATACTGTACTATAATACACGTAGTTAGCAATTATATTAAAAATAGCAGATTTAGTGCATTTCGACCATTTGATAATAGTCTATATCATAAATCACTTTTTCTACTCCTGTAACTAAAATGCCATTTAACATACTAACATACACGTTGCTAAGTGACCTTTTAATCATGAATTCATAACCTATGACTAAAGAGCCTCTTAGTCATGAGCTGAAGTTGGCAACGATGTTTTAGTCATGTGGTGAAGTTAGGTTCAAATAGTATTTGCTTTATTAGCCACAGCCAAAACTAAAATCAAGTTAGTATTCAACCGTCACTTTGACGTTTGTCAAGCATAATTTAACCTAATATAATAAATGTCAAAATTTTTATGAAATAATATGATGTTATATTCTCTAAATTTGTGGTCGTAGAAAAAGTATAGTATGCAACTCGTTTTATAAACTTATTAGTCACTCATTTTATTAAATACTCGCTCTGCTGCGCTTCGCTCGTGATTAATAAAACTCGTGACTAAAATGGCGTTTATAAAACTTGATACATAATATACTATTATCTACGACCACTACTAAAAGTAGGCCTTTTAGCGCTAGCTTGTTTCACTAAAAGTGACGTTTAATAGTTTAGCGTAGTTCAAGAAATCGGCTGTTTATTTTTAGCCCATGTGCTAAAAGTGAAATAAGGTTATAAAACTAAATTTCGAATTGGAAGTGAAGTTGTAAAGTTATTCTAGTTGCTTCTTGCGTTACAGGTAAAGTGTTTTTGAAATACACACACTGGCAAAATTAGAGGAACGCAAAAAAGTCATATTTTGGGAGGTTCTGTAGCATTATTTAACTGAATTATGTTTTAAGCTGTCATGTTAGAAATACACATCTTCAGAGAATAACAATTAACGATATAACAGATGAACCTACCTAATTCAAACAGTTTACTGAGTACAATAAAAAACTTCAGAACAAAAACAATTGTCTTCTCCTTATAAAAAGTAGTTTTTTTATTATGGTATTAAACATATGGGTGTAATTAATAAGGCGTGTTACCCCCCACGAGCTCTGATTACTGCTTCCATACGTCTATTCATACTATGGATGATGCCATCGATGGTTTGTTGAGGCAGAGTGTTCCACTCTGTCACTAGTGCCGTCTTTAGCTCATCTAGGGTTTGTACCGATGGATTCCTGGCCCGAACCCGTCTCCCCAATATGTCCCATATGTGTTCGATGAGATTCATATCAGCAGAACGTGCTGCCCAATTTATGGCTTGAATACCAACTTCGAGTAGGTAATCCGAAACACAGCGAGCATCATGCGGGCGAGCTTTAACCTGCATTAAGACGAAATCCTACCCTATAAATGGGGCAAATGGCACAACATGGTCTTGCAAAATGTCTGTAATATACCGTGCACCTGTCAGGAAACCTCCTGCAATAACCACTAATTCCGTACGTGCTCCCAAACATATTCCACGCCAAACCATAAGTGAGCTTCCTTCATATGAGACTGTGGGGATAACGGTACGTTGTAAATATTGCTCCCCTCGGCATCTCCATACTTTCTCCCTATCATCCATCACATTTATACAAAAGCGGCTGTCGTGGGTGAACAGAACTTTACCCCACTGCTCCAAAGTCCAAAATCGGTGTTCACGTTCTCCAGTCTTGCTGTACGATGCCGTACGTCAAGTTTTGGCGTTTTTGCAGGAATTTTGGAAGCCAATCCAACCTCGTTCGGTCTTCTCCTGACTGTTCTTTCACTTACACTTACGTGGCTTCTAAAGCATTTCTGGTCTGAACAGCCGTTAAACGTCGATTTCTGAGAGTCTGCAGTGTAATAAAGCGATCATCCCTTGCAGTTGTTGCTCGTTTCCTACCTTGGCCAAGTCTACGTCTGAAAGAACCGGTCTGTCTAAACCTTTTTACATTGCGATGTACAACAGATACCGATACTCCAAGGATTCTGCTAACCGATCTGTAAGTGTAGCCATTTTCGACCATTGTTAGAGCTCTAGCGACATCAGTTGCCGTTAAATCGGGAATTTTTCACAACAAAAAACAAAATCGTAGACCCTCGTTGTAAACTAACCAAGAAATAAGCACTTGTTTTCAAGAACACAAAAACCCAAGCAATATGTGTCAACAATAAAACAAATGATAATTACTAATTAGTCCCAAATGGGTGGCTAGATTTAATGTTAGATTTCTATTTTTTTATTCATATACGTGCAGAAGTAACATTTATAATCAAATTGAGTCATATATATTCTAAAACATAGGAAAAATATCACTTTTTTGTGTGTTTCTCTAATTTTGCCGATGTGTGTAATTAAACCGTTATGTAATGAATACAGTCAGATGTGGAGTATTAATAATTACATTTCGTAACTGACCTTGACAGTACTGGCTTCGCAAACATTTACCCGTGCGGCATGGCCTACGGTTTATCTTATATACAGTAAATTTATTTTAATGGTTAACATAGCAGTTTCGTTTCCATGCCAGCATTTAATCATACAAGTCACTTCCATAGTTACGGATGAAATCAATAGATTAGAGCGTTTATTTTACGAGTTAACATACGAATTTGAATTAGGTACTTGCTAATAAGAAACCTTAATGTTATTACCGCAATGTAGGTATGCAACTAAAAAGTAGATACGTAGGAACAACTTGTGTTTTGTATCTTTTCTTCAGTGGTATACATTAGGATAACTTTTAATTGTCTTTTTGACAAGTAATAATTCCTATGTTAACTCGTAAAATACACGCTCTAATCTATTGGTCTCATTTGTAACTATAGAAATGTCCTGTATGATTAAATGCTGGCATAGAAACGAATAGAGTATGTTAACTATTAAAATAAATTCCCTGTATATTTCTAAAAGTCCTGACTGACTCACTCACTCACTCATCAACGCCCAGCCCAAACCCTTGGACCTAGAAAGCTGAAATTTTGCACAGAGGTTCCCTTTATGATGTATACAAGGAATAAGGAACGATATTTCGAAATTCAACCCCTAAAGGGGTAAAATGGGGTTCCAATTTTGTATAGAGAAATAATATTAAATAGACATTTCGACTTGAAACTTCGTAGGAGTACTCCTAAAAACAAATAATCAAACACGTATTTCCTGATTTTCCAAAAATCAACCCCTTAGGTGGTGAAATGGGGTAAGTAAGCCTAAAAATCGATATGGGTGTCGTTATTGAGGTTTTTTGGGACGTTGATTGCGAAAATTACATTTATTTTTAAGTCCAAGACGGTGAACATGACATAAGGGAAGAAACGGGACGGGACGGGACGGGGCAAAGCGGGACGGGGCGGGGCGGGACGGGTCGGGGCGGGGCGGGACGGACGGGACGGAAAGAGAAGGAAAAGGATGGGATGGAAGGGGAGGGGCGGGACGGGACGGGAAGGGACGGGACTAGACGGGAGGGAAAGGGGCGGAACGGGACGGGACGGGAAGGGTCGAGACGGGGCGGGGCGGGGCGGAACGGGATGATACGGAAAGGAAAGGGAAGAAATGGGATGAAAGGGGAAGGGACGGGACGGGACGGGAAGGGACGGGACTGGATGGGACGGGACTGAACAGGAAGGGACTGGACGGAAAAGGAAGGGACGGGACGAAAAGGAACGAGACGGGACGGGACGGAAAGGGAAGGGAAGGGAAGGAATGGGATGGAAGGGGAGAGGACGGGACGGGACAAGACGGGACGGGACAGGACGGGACGGGACGGGACGGGACGGAATGGGACGTTACGGAGACGGGGACGGAGAAAGGGACGGGGACGGGGATAGGATGGGATGGGATGGGATGGGATGGGATGACAGAAAATAATTAGTCATTATTTAATACACAAATAACGAACCTCGCGCGAACGAAGTCGCGGGTAAAAGCTAGTTATGACATAAATTAAAAGTGTCGTAGATGCAAACCTTTGTTAAATCGATATTTATGGATTAATAACAGTTCTTCAATATGGGTATGTTGTACCGGATGATATAATTTCATTGTGAAAAGTAATTAAGTGGATAAGAAATATGCATGTATTCTAAAATATTATATTAACTAGGTATTGTCAAATATAACTAAGTAAGCTATCAAATAGAAAATTTACGTAAACATTATTATTTCAATTTAATACCCACATAACATTCGATATAGTTTGAATATACCTCTGAAGTCCACAATGTGCAAAAGATGTCGGCAACATTCTATGTATATCCAGCGAATATCTCTGCATTATTCTTTTTATATACATCCGGAGTTGCATATGAAATGTATATACTTTTTGGACATGACTCATGCGTTCAAAATTATGTGCTTCTTCAATGTTCTATGTATAATCTATTCCATCTTAAAAAAAACGATAGGTTGCCATGCTTTTCTTTTCCTAAATTGGCAGTACTAAGGAAAGCAGTAGTTATATTTCATTTCTTTGTGGTGGCAAACTTTTTCTAACTAAATTTGAAATGCCGTGTTGCCAATGCTACCAAACCAAAAGACAAGAAAATATGTCAATAAATGTCATTACGACACTTAAGTGATAGTGTAAGTGATTATTGTGAAAAATTTTATAAACAGCATGCACAATGTTGTGTCTTCGGCGACGAAACCAGTGTGTTAAAGTGCTACACACATTTCAGACGATATAAAACCGATCTAAGCAATGATCAAATTATTAGTAGATTGATGAACATTTTCAACGTGAGTACACTGAATTCCTATCCCATAAAAGAATTTTCTTAAAAAGTGCATCATTTATTTATAGGTAAGAAGATCTGTTATCTATTCTATAATTACTAAAAATAATGTAGCACATTATGGCAACATCGGGCATTCTGAACCTTCAAAATTCCTAACCGAACTTTACCGCAGTTTTGTCAGTTCATATACAGAGTGATATCTGTCAGATTGTCATGGCCAACCATCGTTTTTTTAAAGATGGAATAGATTATATATCCCATGAATATCTTTGCATTCACTTTTTCATAAGTTTACAGTTGTATATGAAAGGTATATACCTTTCGGACATAGACTCATCAGTTTAAAAACATGTACACTTGATATGTATACTGCATATACAAAATAAATATCTGAGTTTAAAGCATTTTAAATTTTAGTTACATTCGAGGTTAGCAGGTTAGGTTTTGCGTCAGTCTCTGTCAAAACTTACGCAAAACCTAGCCTGATAACCTCGACGTTAATGTCATTTATTGACCATGTAGGCCACTAATTAAAAAAATACGCAGTGGAATATGAAATTTCATATTGTATCTCACATTTCAAATTTCGATACTGCGCAATGTGAATGCCCGACTTCGCTTTCATTGGCTGATCGACGTTATTTTAGTTTTAGCGCAGGTGCAGGGCGATCACGCCATTACGGCGTCCTGCACCTGCAGCTGCACGATTGTGCGTTGTTGTAGTGCACGTTGCAAGGTAAGACAAGTTTAATTGCTCCTGCGCTTTTGTTGTTGATGTGAGGAATTCATAAATTCCTTTGAACGGTGCGGTAAGTACTTTTTGTTTATAAGCAAATGTCATATTATGCAACATAGAAATTGGCGCTGATATAATCGAAGTAAAGTTAGGGTTAGAATTTCGGATTGTCATATCTTTATTTAGTTGCTTCGGCCAGGCACGATTAAACTAAAATTGCATGTAAAATATAAGGATCACCTTTTGTCCAATCGCGATTAATCGAAGATTAAAGTGGCTTCAGAGAGAGAATGCATGCCCAAATTCTAACCTCACTTTTGGTGGCATTTTGCATTAATCAATTTCTTCTAAGCTTTATTGTAATAAATATGTCTTGGCAAATGATACTGTGTAACTTGGCACGGAAAGAATTTTTAATTAATGTTAATAAATTTGCAGACAGTTTTGTACAGCTGTACGACGACTCAATTGTGGAAGTTAAAAAGTTTTGCTACTAACGCAGACTCAGAAGTTTGTGTACTTGGTTTTTTGTAAAAACGTGTTGGTAATTTTTTTTCTAAACCCTGTCCGTCTTCAACTGTCAACATTTTTTACATCAGAAATTGTTACGAGTTAAAATCGTGGACCATTAGCATTATAAGAAAAAAGTTGTAGTAATGCCACACGAAAAGTAATTTGTATACTTTCCAATGTTGCATCTATGAAAATGACAGTAAGATAAATTAATCATAATTGTACGTTGCGGTTACTAGATTTAATGTTCTGGAGCTCTTAATAACTACCAGCAAAATGTGGTACATTGTTTTATTTGCACAAGAGAATAGTGTATCAGCTGTACCAGCAGCTTGGTATGTAGAACAGACCATGGAATGTTTTTGCCTCCCTGCAAAAATGAAAAAGAACGACCTTGATAACTTTATTAAACATAATTACCTCCCAGAAGAACACTGGAAGCCTTATAAGGCAAAACTTAGGCAAATACAGTAAGAAAGAAATGCTTCCCGTACTTTCGTACTAACAATTAATTTTACCCATTTCTAGGTGATTACAAAGAAGCCCTAACTAAGCTTGCTAAAGCAAAAAACAAAGATAAGTTGTCTTCAACTGATAATGAAGACGTTGGAAGAGGAAAGAGAAAGAAAACACAGAAATTCAGAAATAAGTTTTCAAGCGATACATCAGAAGCTGATGAAAGTGCATCAGATAATTGTCTTACATTTCCAAAGTTGTCAAGTCCTAGATATTCAGAAACAGAAAGTATTACAATACTTTTTGTAAAATTATTAAATATAATAATATTGTTTTATATTTTCAGAGAACTTTTTAAGTGTTTATGTAAAAACTACCCAGAAGCCATCATACAGTGGCAGCATTGCTTTGCAACAAAAATGGTAATTATTATAATTCCTAATAATGTTGTCAATGTCAGTAATTTATTATTGTTTAGGCCAGAGTCAGTTAATGCAGATGTTACAGATCGCAGACAAAAATTGTTCTGTAGAACTTTATCAACATCTCTATCCCCTGAAAATTGACTTCCTGAAAAGTAAATATATTTAGTTATGCATTTTAGAGATTGTTGAATAACAATTTATTTTTAGAAGTTCCCATTTGAATCAGAATCTGACATTCCGTGACCAACCCAGAGAATCTCCTAGTGCAGTGTTTTTCAAACTGTGGGTCGCGACCCCCAGGGGGGTCGCGAAGCAGTTCTAAAGAGGTCGCGAGCTGGTGACCATAAAAAAATTTATAAAAAGAAAAGACAAAAGAAAAACAACCAACAAAATGATTTAACCTTTTATTCGAAAATACACACACATACCTGAAGGCATCAATGAGAAGGGTGTACCTGTTTTTCTTTCAACATTTTTCGAATCGTGGTTCCATATTTGAGAAGCAAATAATCAAACCTTTTCAAGGTCGAGTCTATTTCTTTTCTTCGTTTTTATATCCACCATTAAAGAAAACGTTAGCTCACACAGGTGGGATGTGGCGAATGGCACTAGTAATTTCAGAGCATCTTTTACAAGCTCTGAGTATTGTACCTTTTGTTTTAACCAGAAAAAGTCAATTTCCTGCGAATGAAATTCCATTTTAAGCATTCCATCAGCAGCAAGTTCTATAAGTTTTTCTTTCATCCTTGTGGTGAGATCTGCCAGTTCCACTGACATATCCAGATAAAGATTTAGTATCCATCTTTTCCCATTACCAGCTTGAAATTCTTCTGCTGGAAAGTAACTCAATAGTTGCTGGTTTAAATTTTGCAATCCCACAACCATGTTAGGAAATTATTCAATCATAAGTTTTTCTAGAGACGTTGACCAGAAACGATTTTTTTAATGAATCCATTAATCTTATGCTTAGCTGTTAGAATGTTTTCTTCTCCCCCTTGAAGACTCTTATTTAAAATATTTAGGTGGTCAAAGAAATCAGCAAGATATGCATCTTTAGTCACTCGCGGGGCTTAAAACGCTCCAGTTTTAACTCTGCCCCACACCTGACTAAAGACTAGCTCTACGCACTTGTATCGAAAATTACTATTACTAAATAATTAAATGGTGGATTAAGTATTTATTTATTTTAAAATATTAATTTATTTTATTTATAATTAAGGGGGGAAAACGTAAGACTACTTTACTGTTCTTCACTTAACGTTGAATGAAGCAGCTGACCACTGAACGCATCGAGCCGTCATTGGCTGTTTTGAGGCAGGGGGATCCCGAGATTTTTTCTGCTTGTACAGGGGTCGCGGTTCGAAAAAGTCGAAAAACACTGTCCTAGTGCAACACCAGCTACGGTAGATGTAGAAAATTGCATGCAAAAATTGTTCTGTACAACTTCATCGAGATCTCTATCCAGTGAAAATTTACTTGCAGAAAAGTAAATCAGTTTAATTACACTTTTCATATAATTGTTGAATAATAATTAAGTTTCAGAAGTTCGCAATTGCATCAGAATATAACATCCCAATACCACCACAGAGAATTTGCTGCAGCAAGTAATTCTAAAGATAACTCAGTGCAAATTTTAGAAATTTTTCAGAAAATACAGGCTGATAATTCAGGTAAGGTTTCAGAGACTCAGTTTTATTCTTCACTCATCAGTTGTTTATAGAATTTAGAATGCAAGTTATGAGAAAGATGAATTTATTAAATATGAAGCTAAATGATGTGGAAGTTTCATTGGACAGTCTTCGAAAAAATAAGGATGACGTTCAGTCTGATGAAAATAACGAAGAAATGATAAATTGGTTTCCCTTGGACAGTGAAAAACTAACTAATGTAGAAAATCTTCCAGTCGACGAAGTTGAAAAGAAAAGAATGGTAAAATTTCCTCACAATTATATATTTTTATAAAATTTGTTGTTATGACGTTATAATTATTGTACATTTATATAATTATTAATCTGTTTCAGATAAAACATTTAAGTCGCGTGGGAGGCAATGATCTATCTGAAACAGTTAAGCGATTAATGTATAAAATGTTTACAAATGAAGTTGGTAACTGCTTTAGCTGGGATGGCGCTACGGGGAAAAAGAAATTCAGAAATTTAAAACTTGCCAGTGTCATTCTAAGTATGTTAAATATAACATAAAGTTTCTTATTTTTGGTAATTATAATATGTTTGTAGATACTGTACAAGCCAACAGTAACACCAGAGATGCCACTGAGGCTGATATAATTATTTATATTAAAAAGTGGCTGGTCCGTTGCAAAGATAGAATTAATTTGCAAAACAAAAAATCCAGGTAAATATTTTCTAATTAAATAATTAAGATTTTATGAATGAAAATCATAATCATAATACATATTACCAATTTATCAAAAACTATTTCAATTGGACACAGTTATCAATTTAAGTTTAACGTAATTTTCAGATACATAATGGCAAGGAAGCATCTGCATCTAATAAAAATTAATTAATAAACGTTGAGTATAAAACTACATTTGCTTTTATAAAAAAATGGATATTTAAAAAAAATTATAATACCACTCTTAGAACCAGAATTTCAAGCAAAATCATGTTTTTCAAATTAGAGGATAGTTATTAAAAAAAGTCACCTCCGCATCTGAAAACATCAAACGATACAGACTTTTCATGCAAACGCTGTGAAATTCTATCCCAAACAACTTTTGGTCATTTTTTGATAATATGCAGTTTTAAAAAGATAGTCAATATCTAAGACTTTTTCCTATCCCTGTTATCAACATATACATATTTATGTATACCTATGAAAGTATTAATTCAAAAACTAAATATATCTTATTCTTTTTCAGACCGATCCAGAATGGCGATAAAGTTAAAAATTAATTATTGTTATTTTAAATAATAAATAATGAAAATGATTTAATTTATTGTGAGTTTATTTCTTTTCCCTCACTCATCAATTTTTCAGTTAATTAAGAGACGAGGGATCAATATTTTCGGTAGGATGATAAATTAAAAATTCACCGTAATTCTGTAAATAAATGTTAATTTCCATAATTATATCTTTATAATGATACTTAGCGATAAATACACATAATTGAAAATTACATTGGCTGCCAAGTAAACTGCTTTAGGGCATCGTTATAAATCATTATAAAAGGATGGCAGTTGACTTTGAAATTTAGATTTATCCTTTCTTTCCGTAAACAAGTGCAAGTCAGCCAATTGACCTACAATCTTTGATTTGCATTAGGTACTAGATGGTATGTCTAGTTGACTGATTTGCTTTTCTTGATACACAAAGCATGAAACTAAATCCCCAAGCCAACTCCACCCTACAATCTGTTATAATGACTCTGTATACAGGGTTGTATAATTGTGCTGCGCATATAATAGAGATTTGAATGTTAAGTCTATTCCATTATTGGCTTCCCTAATTATTTTAAAGCTAAAATGCATTTATGTTCTTTGTATTGTTCCGATTGTACACAAACACGCATACCTATATTTTACTCGACAGGAAAACTAAATACACTTTTCGCTTAAAATAATTAGGATGGCTAATAATTGGACATAGCATTGAAATCCCTATGGTTCATTACAAAGTCACCAACCTGTATATTAATAGATGTATAATGTACATACATAGCAAATATGTATTTTAAATGCTTTGCATATAACATATATGTAATGTATATACCTGTGATGTTAACTGGTATATACGAGGAATATACATGTATATACCAAATATACATTTCATATACTATATGTATATACTATGTATTATAAACTGTCTGACAAACATATATTAAATGAATATCCATCTCATATACCAAGCATTAAAAATACACATTCTGCGTATATACCTTACGTGCTCTTAAATATCCATAGGATGTGAAATGAATATGTCGTTGCTGTGTGGGTAGTCTATTAAATAGTATTAAAAATTATAACTAATTTGAAATTAAGGAAATGACGGCAAACGTTTTCTGATTGGGCCAATAGAAAATGTCGTAATAATATGATAGTAAATATTTACTGTACAAGTGGGATAAAAGCATTATTAACACACGCCTGTGAAAATACTCCTGCGTAATCACACAAGTATGTTAATAGTGCATTATCAGACATGTATAGCATTAGCTATTTAAGTAACAAGAAATTTAAGGACCTATTAATATTTGAGATAGATAGGCAATTAGAGCCAAGGCGAAGCCACGGCTTGTTGCCTGCCTAAAATGTTAATAGGCGATACATTCGGAGTTATTATATTTTTTCCAATGCTTATCGAAGTTTCCCTAGATTAAAAATCGTTTGGTTTGTCACCTCTCACCAGGATTAATTTTCGTGAGTCGTGTTACCTGTGAGTGTCACATGTCACATACACACTTGCAGTTATACACAAAACGTCTAAGTCTGCATCTTGCGTTGTTAATTTTATTATCCTAGGAATATAATAATAATATTAAGTTCCGTTGTCAAGGGAAAGCAGCAAACAAATACAATCGCTGACTAACACGTTTTGTTACTAAGGCTGTAACACTGACTTACATGATCGACAGCGGGAAAAACCTATTTACGACATTAAGCCAGTAGCTAAGCATTTATGTCCGAGCTAGTACGTCACGGTCGAGCCCGCCAGGGCGAGACATGTAAACTCGCGAGGCCATAAACGCAGATACCGGTCGTGTGTGTATACATTTTCTTTGTATATTGAACAAGAACAAGAACCTTTCTAATTTCATTAAAGAATTGCGATTTGCTTTAAAAATGCTGTGATTCTTGTTGTAGGTTTCGTAGTACTGAAGTCTATTGTTAGTGACGCTGTCTATGTCAAATTCTAGGTTAGGTTTTGCGTCAAACTGACAAAAAATTTAACGCGATTTGACATCGACTAACGGCGCCAGCAACAATATACTTCTTCAGTACAGAGGTGAGCAGTGATTTATTGCTTTGTAATTATATTACTAATTAAATTCCATTTTGGTGATTTGTCTTGCAATTGAATTACTTTTCAAAATACTGTTATTGTAATGAGTAATCGCCATTTTTGTTAAAAAGTACTTGACAATTATTTCTTTAAAGCAGTTAATTACTCGCACAATTACTCAATTACTTTTGAGCAATTAAATTACTCTAAAGCATTTAAATTACTTTACAAGTATTTGAATTACTTGTAGTTATCGAAATGACTCGCTATAATTAAATTACTTTCTGGTAATTCAATTACTAAATTACTGAATTCAATTGAGTATTAAATCCTGTGAGGACACTTTTAATTGTTATGAACCTACGGCTAATTTGTTTAATTTGCTCGATTCCGAATTGATGTGATTCTTGTTGTAGGTTTCGTAGTACTGAAGTCTATTGTTAGTGACGCTGTCTATGTCTAATTCGAGGTTAGGTTTTGCGTCAAACTGACAAAAAAACTAAAGCGATAACCTGGGATTTGACATTGACTAACGGTGCCAGCAACAATATACTTCTTCAGTACAGAGGTGGGCAGTAATTTATTACTTTGTAATTATATTACTAATTAAATTCATTTTTGGTGATTTGTCTTGAAATTGAATTACTTGTCAAAATACGGTAATTGTAATGGGTAATTGCCATTTTTTGTTAAAAAGTACTTAACAATTAGTTTTTTAAAGCAGTTAATTACTACATTCAATTACTCAATTACCTTTGAGCAATTGAATTACTCTAAAGTATTTAAGTTACATTACAAGTATTTGAATTACTTGTAGTTATCGAAATTACTCGCTATAATTAAATTACTTTCTGGTAATTCAATTACTAAATTACTGAATTCGATTGACTATTAAATCCTGTGAGGACATTTTTAATTGTTATGAACCTACGGCTAATTTGCCTAATTTGCTCGACTCCGAATTTATGGTTCGGCCTGTATATAAGTATTTCGAACATGTGCCTGCATTCAGCTGTTTTAATCGGCACTCATTCCGGTTTATCGATCTGTTTCTGGAACAGTCTGCGCGTCAGACAAGCACGTGTTCATTATCGATCCGTCTCAGACGTGCATTTTTGAAACAACGTTTACTTTTGAAAGCAAGAATTAAGACCAGTGGTTGTGTGTCAGAGAGAGCGAGCGCAAACGTTTTATCCCCGCTTCTTTTCGATTGCTAAGTTTTGGCGCTTTCCTCGAGGATTGTTGGTTCGGCATCGCAAAAAGCAACAAGTGTTTGCGAATTGTTTTTCCGCACCGCCCGGCCCTTTGGGATCGTGTGAGGTGCTACGTTTGTTTTAAGTTGTGAAAAGCGGCTTACTTGTGTTTTGTGTGAGTGCGTACCACATGTTTTGCATCGATATTTGAACTCCCGTTGATTTAAGTTTGCAAGTTTTTGTGTTTCGCAGTTAGTGACTTTTTCTCGTATGAACTGCACGTGGTTATTGGTGTCAGTTGGGCTTGGGTCTGTTGTTGCCGCTTTTAGGCGTTGAGCTTTTGTTTTATCGTGCTACCGTTTGGCCTTGCCATTATCGTCATGGGCTCGAAGGTGCTTTCATGTGGCGGATAATCCTAGCTACTTCCCGTTGTTATGGTGCAGCTTCTTCAGGCGTCTTAGGGCAGTTGTTTGGAAAGTGTCCATTTGCAACTACGTTGGACGTCGATCGCAGTTAAGCAAAGCTTCTTAAGGTACCGTTCCAATGTAATAGTTTTTATAGTGCTTAGATTAAAGTGTTTTGGGAAGTACCAGCTTGTTTACGTAACGTTGCGGTCATTGCAGTATTTACTGTTAAACCACTGTAGTTTATAATGTGTCAATTCAATTTGGGAAATGCGGTGTGTGTCGCCTTTGTGCCACGTTTAGTTGATTGCCGTCATTTAGTACTATTTATTGAGTCAGTGTTTTGATTATTCAATGTTACCACCGTTTACGAGTCATTTCATGACATTTCAAATTCGAGGTTAGCAGTTTAGGTTTTGCGTCATCTGTGTTAAGACGGACAGAAAACCTAATCTGATAACCTCAAATTTGACATAGACTTACAGTGCCACCAACATATTATTCATATAACCATGACCATTCAAAAACGTTCGATCATTTCTGAAGGCACGGCATGCTTTATGGTACCATATTTATTAACTGGTTTCTCTCTCGTTTTCAACATCTTCCATATATATTTTTGGATTGACTTATTACATTTTTGGATTCTCGAAATGTGTCCACTATTTCATTACGCTTATGTTTCGGGTACGCATTTCTTTATTTCCAATGCTATCATTTTAATTTCTGCTGTTGCTGCTTCTAATGCAAGTAGATTTAGCTTTTTTTAACTTTCATCCATCCTGTTAGGGGATTTATTTCTATTGTCGATATAGCCACTCCAACGTTTTTTATCTTTTCTGAAATGTTGCTAACTAAAAATATTTTTTCGTACACTAGCATTGCAAGAGCTGCTTCGCCGTACAATTTATTAATTAGAAAGTTACACTTTGCGGTATTCGTACGGCAAAGTAGTATTTTGCGGCATTCGTACGGCAAAGTAGCACTTTGCCGTAGCCGTACAAATACCGCAAAGTATATCTTTCTAATTAATAAGTTTTACGGCCAATTCAGATGAGAGGATAAATTTATTATTGCGTTTT
This sequence comes from Agriotes lineatus, assembly GCA_940337035.1. Classification (NCBI taxonomy): domain Eukaryota; kingdom Metazoa; phylum Arthropoda; class Insecta; order Coleoptera; family Elateridae; genus Agriotes; species Agriotes lineatus. The sequence goes on from CALNHX010000799.1 coordinate 68,643, forward strand.
GTATGCTAGTGTACGAAAAAATATTATACGAACCTCGTATGAAAGTGGCTTTTCCATACTCGTCTCGAAATTCCGGACTCGGCCTAACGGCCTCTTCCGGAAACATCTCACTCGTACTGAAAAGCTCCACTTTCTATACTTGTAATGTAAATTACTATTGCCATCATATTATGAAATTAAAGTGTACATCAAGCTATAATAAAGTGCCTAGAGTAATTTTCTTGCTTTTGCTTTATTTTAGTTCTATTATTGCCAATAAATATTGATTTAATGGCAGAAGGTGCCTTTGTTTAGAAATTGTCTACAGCGTGAGTATTAAAAAGTGGGGAAAGAGCGGGAAATTTTGAATTAAATCCTAGTAATTCTTTGTTTTTATGTTTCTCGCAGCTGTATCATCCCAACTTTCTGGTTACATGTAATTGGTGGCACTGTAAGTCTATGTCAAATTCAAGGTTAATAGGTTAGGTTTTGAGTTAGTTTGTGTCAAAACTGATACAAAAACTAACCTACTAACCTAGAATTTGGCATAGACTTACAGTGCTGCCAATGACATGTAACCCGACAGTTAGGATGATACACTTGCATGAAACATAAAAGCAAAAAATTACTAGGATTTAATTCAAAATTTCCTGCTCTTTCCCCACCTTTTAGTACTGACTCTGTACAATAGAATCTACTTCGTTCACCATCTTAATATCAGTTTCAAAATGTTACAGATTATATTCGCCCCATATGTCTGCCCACGCCAGAAACAAAATCCGCTGAAGTAGGGGATATATTGACAAGTACTGGTTGGGGGACCAATCAAACCGGCGGAGAAAAAGCTGAAATTAAGAAAAGAATTTTAGTGAGGTTAATAAGCAATGAAGAATGTGTAGCAGCTTATCGGCAGTACAAGAGTGTCTTGACAGAAAATCATTTTTGCACCATAGAACGAGACTCCTATACGGAATATTCCTGTTATGGAGACAGCGGCGGACCTGTATCGATTTCCCACAGGAACCAGTGGCAGCAGAAAGGTATAATTTACTTTGGCGTACATCTATGTCATGTAGGAATCCCGGATGTGCACACGAAGGTTGCGAGATATTTGGATTGGATTAGGGAAAATATAGAACCGTAACTGACGAAATTCTGCATGTTCAGTGTAACTAGTAATGAAAATAAATGTCTTCACGCATACGTATATCACCGTTTAGTCTTATTTTCATTAAAAACATGATTTCAATCAACTATGCTAAAATCATGATGATATATTATAAGTTTAACATCCCTGTTTAACCGTCAAATAATTACTAAAATTAGAAGAGAGAACTTAAAATAACTATGTTTATTTTCATTTTGCAGTAATTGTGTAATTAAATACATAGGTTTAATTAAGTCACTATAGTGACATGATCGCTCTGGACATAAACCAATAACCAAAAATATATTTCTTATTTTACTATACATGATTCTTAAAAGTGGTTGTAGTAACACGTAAGAATTTTAAAAATAGAATGACAATTTAATAGCATCGATTGTAGAGTAGGAAGTGTGTGCCTTGCTTAAATGTGACACCCGATATAAATGACGTCGATACTTGCGACTCCACTGAAGATGTAGATCCATCACTTTTCCTGACTGAATCTATGGAAATAGAGAAGACAGCAGAAGAACAAGAAGAAGAATAAGATGATGAAGAGGAAAGCATCCGATTCAAATAGAGTCTGAAGATGAATATTAATAACTTTTGAATCCAAAATTGATTAATGAACAAGTTCATATTTTTTTAAATAAACATTTTTCAAACAAAAATAAACGTGGAATATGCCTACTGGGGACACTACATGAAAAAAAAAACGCACCTTGTAGTCTACCTCGAAGGTGGTGTGAAAAAGAATGCACGTTTCAACTCTGTAAATCGAATTATATCTAAAACGGTTACTTTTACGAATAAAAGTCATGATATCTTTATTGTTAGAAATTTCATAAGATTCAAATTTGATAATCAATATTTTTTCTGTAAAAGTGGCCGTTAACGAGATATTCACGAAATACCGTTTTAGGTGACCTTTGCCCCCCCTTAAAATTTTTAGGGGCACTCGGATCGATGAGGACTTTTGACATTTTGTTTAGAACCATAATATCAAGGCTCATACAAAAATCCAGATTTTCGGGAATTTTTCCGAAGTTTTGCTTTTAATTTGTCTAATTTCTCTGGACTATAACTATAATATAACTTTTCCCTCCTACAGTTTCTCTAAGGAATAGTTTCCCTAACATGTGTGTATCAAGTAGGCAATCACAAAAATGTTCTTAAATTGTGTTTGCACATATTTCCGTTTGTTAGTAGAAGAGACTATTCTAGACCATTAATAATTATTTTTCGTTGACCGTTTGTTAATTTCAATATTAATGAATTATTTTTCCTAAAAAAGGATAGATTAATAGACGTCATTAATACACTGTTTTTGATTGAAACACTCTTCTTCATTAATTAACTGTTTTTTAAAAAAAGGATGGATTAATAGATCTATTAATACACTGTTTGTGATTAATACACTCTTTTCCATTAATTAACTGTTTTTGCGATTTTGACGTTTTGATGATATTTTGCATGGAGGTTAGTTGTATTAATCAAATTTTTCGCCACAAAAAAATATTTTGCGGTTAACGAAAAATTTTTGCAATCAACTCGTTTGTTAATGGACGATTAATAATCTCAACTATTAAAGGCACTCACTCGCTATCGCTCGTTCGTGCTTTAAACAGTTTCGATTATTAATCGCCTTCATTAACACACTTGTTGGTTAAATAACTATTAACAAACAAGTGTGTTAATGAGAACGATTAATAATCGAAGTATTTTAACGTGTGAGCACTAGCGAACACGTTAATTGTTGTGATTATTAACGGCCGATTAACACACGAATTAGTTACAATATTTTTTCGTTGATCATATCTTATTAATTTGGAAACGATTTTGTTTTATTGCATGACAAAAATTTTACACTTAAAAGTTTTGACATTTTAGGTAACTTTGATTACCTATACTAAAATCGTTTATTAATAGAAAATCATCCATTAATTGGAGTCGTTAATAAACGATTTTAGAAAATAAAAAAATCATGCATTAATAAGAGCTATTAATGAACGATTTTGTATGCATTAACGAAACCCATAAATAAACGATCAATGGAAAACAATATTATTGCTGCATACGCACATGTCTTCAGAGACAAACTATACCTACTCTCATTATAAGAATCTCAGAAATCAGAAAAAGAACACGACGGGACAAAATGTGAGTTATATTATGGCCATATCAGATCAGTCTTCATATTTTTGAAAAAAAAAATGTGGATAATTCAAATGTGACATACATTTCGCAAATTTGACGTTTATTTCGTTGCTTATAACCCCGCTATTCTTTGCTTTAAAAAGTATTCACTTGCAGAATTTGCGTGAAAGTATATTATGGTTACATACTAGATCAGAACCGTGCTCCATTCGTTTGTCGCGGCAGTAAAGTAGACGGTACGATTCAATTAATTACTTTTTTTTATAAAATTACTTCATTTTAGTTTTGAAAGCACTTTTTTAACTACTATTAAGAACTTTATATTATTGCAAGTTTCCATTGTTGATAAATAGTACGATTTGTCATAAATTTGTATGTCCGCATAATTTTATATTTGATACAGTGTGAAAGAAGAATATTAACTTAATTACATTTTTATACATCTGTTATGATCTCAAAAAGGGATTATCTAATGCAAGCCAAAAGTGTGATTATGACACTTCTCAGGGCCTAGCCTCGTTGGATAATTCATGCCGCGTGCCATAAACGTGCAGTATTTGCACTAAATACATAAATACTGTTTTAGCTTCTTGTTCCACATACTCGTAAATAATTAAAATAGGAAGTAAATTAACACTTCTAAAATTCTTTTATACAGTACTGTCTGGTGTCTATTGACTGCTTCATCTTAATTTGGTAATCTTTTAACTGCTTGATTTTTCGGACATCATCCCAAACAAATATGTCACTGGTGTCACATTCTTCGAGGGATTAAGAGTTTTGCTAGATGATCCACTTGTCAGTGATAAAGTCACCAAATTATCCAGCGAGTTGGTAGTAGTCCACAAAATATATCTGGAGGCCTAACCTAATAACCATAGTCTTAGGGTGGGTTACTCTTACTGCCCTTGGTTGAATTTTTGGAGGCTTGATGACGGTTGGGTGTATTTGCTCTCTCAAATGCCGTGTAGGCAGGGTATAGCATATCTATGGAGACAGTAGCCTTCTATGAGAAACTTTCCATGGTTAAAGCTTTCGCAGACCGAACCAGCACAAGGAATGGCATATTGCAGATCTATTAAAAGGGCCTGCGAGCTGCGTTGTTCATTATATTGCATTGAATACGAGTCCGACGTGGTGCTGAGCATTTGTCGGCCGCATGGTGTAAAGTAGGTAGACAACTCGTTTATTCGCTGTCAGATTTCATCAAAGAGGATACATACGAGAAGCAAAAGTCCCTAATAAAGTGTTGGCGGCAAGGCGATACTAGCGCCATCATCCTTCACTGGCGGAACTAAAATCGTAAACAAAAAAAATGGCGCCAATTTCAAATATTTTACTGCTCAGAAATATAATACGAACAAAAATTAAATTCATAAAGAATGCTTATGGAATTTTGGAGTCTTATTATAACACTACAAAATAAGCAACTGTCTATTTGACACTGGCAATTGCTATTTTTTATGGTGCTATAATACACGACTTGAAAATTCCATAGGTATTCCTAATGAATTTACTTTTCGTTCATATTATACAGGATCGTACAGATCTATTTCGGAAAACTTTACCAACGTATTATAACGTCCAAATGAATGTAAAACGTTTAGAGAAACCTGTGTCCTTAAATGCTTCTAAACAAAGATGTTGAAACTGTAATCCTTCCATATTCACACACTTCCTAAATTTTTTTGCCATCTTACTAACTGTACCTAACACATGCACTTCACAAAGCAAGAAACATTTCAGCGAATCGTGTATTACTTAGGTACATCTTTTTGGCAGAATACTTTATTAATATCATCATAAACACCATTTACAACCAAAAAAATTCACATGCTACAAAAGTATAATTTATTCTTATAATACAGTAAAACTGGTTTCTGCAATAATTAATAAACGTTCTTATAACACCTATACCTAAGTGACAATTAGAATACAAAATAAACAATTCTTAACCAAAAGCTGTAAGTTTATATTATATTATTTTCATAAGTACTAAGCAATGATTAAGAGAAGCTAACACATTATTCAGCTTAGGTATGTAATATTTAGCTTAGTCAAATAAACAAACCCCATCGAACTGTTTATGTTTGTAAATGCTAGCAGACCCTTTTGGCCTTGTTCTAGACAGGAGTAGGAGAGAATTAGAAATGTGAAACCTTCCCCATAAAATATCGACAAGGGTGTCCAACCCGTGCCCCTTTTCATTAATTAATGCCGCTTGCTAACAGTTCACTTAAAAAGGTTTAAATTTGAAATTTGTTTTGAAATTCAAAATGTTGGACAACCCTGTTCTAGACTATATACATACATTTTATTCTCAACATGCAACCCCTCTGTTTTTCAAGAGAGAACCTCTTAGTTCTAGTCGGGTTTCATAGCGGGTGTGTCAAGCTTTTTCCAAGTTATTTCGTTAGATTTAAAAAATTTGATAATAATGTCTCTACCAGGTAGACATAAGTATTCTTGTTATATACCTGGTTGTAACAATAAGTACTACAGTGAATTAACCGATGTGACTTATAAAAATAAACACTTTTTTTAATGCCAAAAACAGTTGCACAAAGAGTAAAGTGGTTTGAAGCTATAAATAAATTTCTACCCGTAGGACAATTAGTTTATTCTAACAAAACGGTACACATATGTGAAGACCATTTTAAAGAAAGTTCATTTACAAGTTCTTTAAGATCAAGACTATTACCGAACAGAATTCCCGAATGCTATACGTCTTCTGACATCGCTACTGCTGTTTGCTCTTCATCTGCATCTTCACAACTGCCCCAACAACCATCAACCAGCAAACACACCTTTTCTTGTGATCAACCGTCAACTTCTGCAACAGAAGATTTTCCACAATTTAATCCACAAGAAACAGTAAGTAATACTGCAGTTGTACAGCCAAAACAGACACTTTTAAGTTCAATAAATGTGCGTAGGGTAGCCGAACTAACCCCAAAGAAGAAAAAAATGTATATGTTGTATAGATCACAACAAAAACATTTCTACAACTTGAGGAGAGCTCTATTTCGGTCAAAAAATAAGCTAACCACTGCATACAATCAAGCAAATACAGAAATGTTTAAGGCTCTTGAAACAAGTCTCGATCCTGCTGGGGTAGAATTTATTATGTCGCAAGTTCGTAATGCTCCCAAAAAATGTCCAAAGTGGACAACTAAAAATAAAGTGTTTGCGTTGGCATTATATAAAAGAGGGCCAAAATGTTATAGATTTTTAAGTAAATTTTTGAAGTTACCATCACGGGTAACACTGCAAAAATATTTGCAACGCTTTTCCTTTGAAACTGGGATAAACAATGCGCTAATGAATCGCCTCAAATCAAAAGTTAAAAAAATGGACAAAGGAGATAGATTGTGTAATTTAATTTTTGACGAAATTAAACTTTCTGATCAATTAATGTATGTTAAATCTGCAGACAAAGTTGTGGGGTATGTAGATCTTGGCTCTTTGGGAAGACGAAATGCTATTGCTAATCATGCATTAGTATTTATGATAACTGGACTACGAAAAAAGTGGAAACAACCTATTGCTTATTATTTTACACAAGACACTATACAAACAGCACATTTAAAAGTGATAATAAAAGAACTTATATTGGCTTTACAATCAATAGGTCTGAGGGTAGCATGTACAATCTGTGATTCAGGAACTACAAACAGAGCAGCACTAAATCAGTTACAACAATCATCAGAAAGACCGGGCCCATATATTTTTGTTAATAATGAAAAGATCATCACCTTGTTTGACCCACCTCATTTACTTAAATTAACAAGAAATGCTCTATTAAAATACAACATACAGTTTGAAACAAAAAAAATAGCAAAATTAGAGCATATTATTAAATGTTATACATATGACAAAACCAAACGATTTCAGTGTTTATACAAAATTCAAGATTATTATTTTGAACTTCAAAAAAATCCTAAACTCAAAATGAGGGTATCAATAGCTGCACAGACATTAAGTCATACTGTAGCATGTGCCATAGAATCGATGATATCCAATTCTCCACAACAATTTCCTGCTGAAGCTATATTTACAGCTGAATTTGCCGATGACCTGGATAAGCTTTTCGACAGTATTAATGGGCGTTCGTTGCATCCTGACGTGGGGAAAAAGTTGCGATGCTGTTTATCTGAAAAATCAAAGCATATAAGATTTTGGAATTTAATTAAAGCAAAAATAAACACCCGGACATTTATAGATAAAAATGATTATTCCAAAGTTATTCCAACATTACCATTCAAAAAAGCTTGACTTTCCAATATAGAAGCAATACAGGAAATATGGAAAATATGTAAACAAGATGGCTTGAGATTTTTAGCAACTCGTTCTCTCAATCAAGATCCCATCGAGAACTTGTTTGCAATGATTCGGCAGTACGGAGCTACAAACACTAGCCCTAGTAGTTACCAATTTATTTCGGCACTTAAAACGTCTGTATTTAATAATTTAATCGCCCCACATAGTAAACAATCAAACTGCGAAAAAGATGAAAACAGTATTTTAGAAAATTTACAGGACTTAATAGAGCAAGAATTTCAACAACCAGCTGTTATCATAGACGACACACTTGAGGATGACCTAAGTAATTTGGATATCCCATCAATACAGGATGTGAGTTTCTCCGATTTTGATATTCAGGCTGTAGCATATGTGTGTGGTTACTTTATTAGAAAAGTTGAACTGCCCGATTGTGACCAATGCAAAGAATCGTTGTTAAGTTCTTCACACAGTGTGCATTTATGACTTTGCCGTGAGTGTACTGAAAGAACATGGACATATTTTAAGATTAAAATATAAACTTATTAACATTTTACGTAAAATTAATACCCAGTGGTTTAAGTGTGGCGAACATACCGATATTGTGTTAAAAATATTGTAAGTAGCACTGGACGTAATTATTAGGAAATATTATAGAGACTTACATCGTAGCTCAAAATTTAAAAGGAGGACTACCAACTGATCATTAAGGTATGTAGTTTTTAGAGTTTTACATGCAATACGCTTAGCGTTCTTTCTACCTACCTACCTACCTAACCTATTTTCGTTCCAATATTGCTTGTCCTCCAAGACTTCTTTCCATAATTCCCAGTATTCTACAAAAATTACACAGTTATGATTTATATTGATATCAAAATAAGTACTTTCGCACAGCATCAATTCGTAATTCATACCTGTTTCAAGTAAATGTGAAATCGCCAATTAACATCCATCTTGACCCTTTCAACCTTGAGGGACAGCGCTAAACGTCATCGTCTATTAGTTCCCAAAATTTTTAAAAATTAATGAACGCGCGGCCAGTCGCGCATAGAGGCGCTGTAGTCACGATTCTCCTAGAGTCCCTGTATATAATAAGTTTAATATATACAGGGACTCTAGATTCTCCCAGAGCCAGTAGATATAGAGAGTACCGCCATTCTTTGATCCGTGAAAATGCCGCTATCGCCGCCATTTTTGTTCCCATCAGCAATGACTGATTGAGGTATGTCTAAAATTTTACTTGAAATTGGCAAGACTGTAAGTCTATGTCAAATTCGAAGTTAGCAGGTTATGTTTTGCGCCAGATTGTGTCAAAACTGACGCAAAAACTAACCTGCTAACCTCGAATTTGACATAGACTTACAGTCTTGCCAATTTTAAGTAAAGTTTTGGATTGCCAACAAACGTCACGTTGAAGGAATTGTGTTACAAACCTCAAAGTGACGCATATGTCAGAGGAATAAACATGGCGGACGTGGCGGTACTCTCTATATCTACTGGCTCTGGATTCTTCTAGAGACCCTGTATAAAAAGTAAGAGATTCTCCTTGTCTCCCTATGCTGCTTTTCCCTCTCTTATATATCCTCTTTGGATTTCATACATGAAGTTAGCTCACATTTCATGATAGTAACAAGTTCACATTGACATTATAAGGGTGAGTTCATCTTACATCTCCCTTTCTTTACATTAGGGTATCAGTTAATTAAACAATAAGTCATAGTTTGAAAAAAAATGCAAATAATTACATAATTAAATTAATAACTAAATAATCGATTCTCGCAGCGGTGAGTTCATCTTACATCTCCCTTTCTTTACATTAGAATATCAGTTAATTAAACAATAAGTCAACGTTTGAGAACAAAAAAATGTTAATAAGTAATTACCTACATAATTAAATTATAATAATAACTGAATAATCAATTCTCGCAGCACATAATTTGCACATACTTTTAATTGCCCATGTTTTCACTCACTGCTTCTTCACAATAACGTTTCGGTTTTCGTTTAGCTCTTTCACTCCGACGCGGTTGAGTTGCGCTGCTGCTTGATAAGCTGGAAATACCGTTGGTCCTGTGTAACTGAGCAACCTTCAGCTCCGGTGGTGTGTTTGTTGATTGTATGGTTACGTGTGATTCCTTTGGTGGTTGTACATGTTCCTGGTTTGTATTAGTAGGTAATGGTTGAAGATGTCTTCTATTCCTCCTTACTTCCCCATTCTCCGTTTCCACTGTGTAGGATCGTGGTTCTTCTGTCTGCGTCAACACCATTCTCTTTCGTCTCAAATCTTTTACCCATACCTGTTGTACTTCCCCAATAGTTTCTAGTTCTCGAGTACGATGCCTTTTATCGTAGTACTGTTTTTGTTTGTTTCTTTGCTCCGACATAGACCTATGGGCTGAGACATGATCAGGTAGCTTAGGCGTTAGCTTCTGCTCGGTTGGTAATATTTCTCTAAGCGATCTGCCCATTAACAGCTGTGCTGGTGTGGGTCCACTCGTAAGGCTAGTATTTCTGTATGCTAGGAGTCCCAGGTAGATGTCTTCGCTTTTCTTCAAGATGTTTTTTACCAGTTGAACTGCTCGTTCTGCCATACCATTTGACTGTGGATAACCTGGACTGCTAGTTACATGTTTAAAGTTGTATGCTTTGGCAAACTCTCGAAACTCCAGGCTGTTGAACTGAGGGCCGTTATCTGTTCGTACAATTCTGGGTATTCCAAAACGGGCAAATATTCCCTTCATCTTGAGGATCACGTGTTTACTGTTAGTTTTTTCTAGGAAACATACCTCTGGGTATTTACTGTAAACGTCTTGAATGACTAGAAATACCTTGGTCTTTATTACAAATAAGTCGGCTGCTAGTTCCATCCACGATAGTTTAGGTATTTGGGTGGTAATCAATGGTTCGGTTTCGTTCTTCTTATTCTTTAAACAGGTCTCGCAGTTTTCCAATAAGTCTTCTATTTGTCTTCCTATGTTGGGCCACCATACCGTTTGTTTTGCTCTTGCCTTACAGCGATTTATGCCTTGGTGTCCTGCATGGATGTGTCGTAACATTTCTTTGCGTAGATTAGTTGGCACAATTACTCTATCTTGGTAGAATAAAAGATTTCCATGAAACGTTAAGTCTTGTCTGTATTTGTAGAACTGTAATACTTGTTGATCACATTTATCCTTTGTTGGCCAGCCCCTTATTATATATTGTTCCAATGCTCTGAGTGCTTCGTCCTTTTTTTTGGCAGCCAGGATATCTTCACTCGTTAGGCTGGTAATTTGGAAAATATCGGAGGTTATGCGGTCAATGTGGCTGACACAATCCTTTTCTGAAATCACGTCCTTGTCATGTTTACCGTACTGCAATGGAAATCTAGACAAGGTATCTGGGGTAAAAAACTGCTTTCCAGGGATGTGCTCGATGGTGAAATCGAATCTTACCATTCGCATGCGAAATCTTTGTAGACGAATGGTTAGTTCATTCATGGGTTTCTTTTTCAGCAACGATAAGAGGGGTTTATGATCAGTATGGACTATAAAGTGCTTTCCGATCAAGAATTTGTCCATTTTTTCGCATGTCCATACTATTCCGAGAGCTTCTTTTTCGATTTGAGCGTACTTTTGCTCTGTAGGGCTTAAAGATTTTGAGCAATATGCTACTGGATGCCAACTGTTGTCGCTTTGTTTTTGTTCCATCACCCCTCCAATACCGTAGGAAGAAGCATCCGCTAATATTCTTGTTTCCTTATTGGCATCATACATAGCGAGAACGGGAGCAGAGGTGACTGTTATTTTTAGTTTTTCGAAGCATTTTTGGTGCGAGTCTGTCCACAAGAATGCGTTCTTTATTTTAAGTAGTTCCCGTAGCTCTTTAGTCCTGTCTGCTGCGGATGGTAAAAATTTTGTAAGGTAGTTTACCATGCCTAGAAACTGTCGTACTTCGGATACGTTTTGCGGTGCAGGAAATTGCTTGATTGCAGTAACACGTTCTTCGTCTGGATGAATGCCCAATTCGCTAACGATATGACCTAGGAATTTAATTTTATTTAGTACAAAGGCACACTTGTTTTTGTTTATTGTGATTCCTGCTTTCTGTAGTTTATTGAGTACTGCGTGTAGGTATTGGTCGTGTTTCTTTCGGTTTTCAGCAAATATGATAATATCGTCCATATGTACTAATACTCCCGTTTGACTACCAATAATGTTATTCATGGCTTTTTGATATACCTCGGGAGCTGATGTTATACCGAAGGGTAAGCGATTGTAGGCATACCTGCCGAATGGCGTTATGAAGGTTGTGTATTTTGATGATTGTTCTGTGAGTTCCAGTTGCCAAAACCCTGAAGATGCGTCCAATTTCGAGAAGATTTTAGCATTGCTCACCTTTGCTAGGGTTTCATCTACACATGGCAGTATCAATTTTTCTCGAAGAACATGCTTATTTAGTTCTGTAAAGTCAGTGCATATACGTATGGTCCCGTTTTTCTTTGAGACGACTACCATTGGTGCACACCGTGTAGTTGGTTCACTTATTTCTGTGATTACGCCCTCCTCCGTCATTCGGTTTAATTCGGTTTTGACCTTATCCATTAAAGGCAATGGTATTCTCCTTGGGGTTGAAATGGAAAATGGTTCAGCACCTTCTATTAATTGGATGTTATACTGTATGTTTTTAAAATTACCTATACCGGTAAATAAGTCTGCATATTTATAGATAATGTTAACTGTACTTTGTATTTCATTGTTATTGGTGACGTCATCCACCCACTGGATTAAGCCAAACCTATTTATAGCAGGCCGACCCAATAAATTTTCTTCTTTCTTCATGACATACATGGTAATTAAGTGATCCTTACCTTTCCAGTTCACCGGCACGTTAATAATTCCCATGACATCAAGAGGTTGGTTGCCTGGTCCATATAATCTGCTTGGTGGTTTCATTAGCTTCGGTTTATTTTCCATGGCCTTGTACTGTCTGTAGGTTATAATGGTCTCATCTGCGCCTGTGTCGATCTTGAACGATACACTTTGTCCATTTATTTCAACTTCTATGTGCCATGGAGTATTTCTCCACCGGTGACTTCGTCCACTTTCACTATTTCTGCTATACCATACATGTCGTCATAATCTGATGAGGAGTCGCTGGTTTTGGAGTCGTTTTCTGTGTCTGTTCCTGAAATGTTATCTATCTCTCTAACCGTTAGTTTAGTCTAGCATCTGTTAGCAAAATGGCCTTTCAGCGAACATTTTTTACATTTTAACTTTAATGCAGGGCAATTTGATAATTCGTGACTATGTTTGGCACCACAGCGATTACATTGTGGATAATCGGAGGCATTCCTTTTAAATTTATCGCATTGACCTTTTACTTTACTTTTATAATAATCGTATTTTTTATTTCTCTTAACTCTATTTATCTCACCTGACGTGCTGGAGGTTTCCCGAAGGTGTTTGTTTTCGAGTTTAACTCTTTCTTGCTGTAATATTTTATTCCTAGCGTCAGGCAATGTTAAATCGCTGGTCATTTGTAGCGACTCTGAGAGCTTTTTGTCTTGGATACCGACTACCAGCCTATCTCGGATCAGCTCGTCTGTCATTGCCCCGTAGTTGCATGTTTTTGCTAGCTGTACGACGGCTGCAATAAATTCTTGTGCAGACTCACCTTCTTTTTGTGTGCGAAGATTTAATTTTGCTCTTTCATACATTACGTCCGTCTTCTTAACGTAATGAGTATCCAGTAAGTCCTTGATTTTAGAGTAGCTTCCCCGATCGTCAGCTGTTGGATTCAATGTATCCAGGAGTTTGTCTAATTCACTTCCCATATGTATGAGGAGGCTATTGACTTGTATTGCTTCGGCCTGATTGTTTAACCCTGTCAACATTCTGTAGCGTTCGTACGTTGTAATCCAACTGGTCCAGTCACTAGCTTCAAATGTGAAGCGTTCCGGAGCTGGTATTGTGTTGAATGGCGTGGACGCTGTCGCTTGCATTTGGGTAAATCGCCGTTCCATTTCGTCGACTTTCTTCTTGAGATCGTCGTTTTTCCGTTTTAATTCGTCCATCTTATGCTTTGATTCGATTTTCAACAATGTGCTTTGTCAGGTTAGGTTCACTTTTTCGCGCACAACTGACACCATGTAAAGTAGGCAGACAACTCGTTTATTCGCTGTCAGATTTCATACATGAAGTTAGCTCACATTTCATGATAGTAACAAGTTCACATTGACATTATAAGGGTGAGTTGATCTTACACATGCTACTAAAATGCTTCCTCAACTTGACGACATATTAAATAGCATGCTGGTTTTTGGTTGTACTAAAAACGTCTCCTGGTATGCGTATATATTTTTTTATACCAATTTGGCGGTTCGAATAACAAGTAGAGCCGTAGGAAGGTACTCCACACACTTGGTATCCGTATGGCTGTTAAGGTATTTCCTTTTCTTTTACACCGTGTTGATTCTGCCGCATTCTTCGTCAGAAAGCTCCAGGCAACACGTGTGGTTCCTGAATACGTTTCACTTAAGTGGTCTAACCGCGCGTCGACATACTAAATTGTAGCCGTCTAGATACTGAAGCTTTCTTACAAATTTTGAGTTTTTACGCCATGAGAGCGACGAAGCATAGTGAGGATAAAAAGAGTTGTCTATAAGCGAAGTCTCGAACGGAAGGGGTTACACAAATGCCAAATTTTGAGAACTTGGTGCTCAGAGCTTGAAAAGTCAAAACGTGCATTGTGAGAGTGTCGCCTCGGGCGCATCAAGATGCTTGATAATAACCAAGTTTGACTATGCCCTACTCTAATGTTTGAAAACTTCTATTGTATACTGATTGCAAAGCAGTATTCGTGCCGTTTTATAAGGACTTGTATGCTGCGCTTAGAACTGTTACATTAATAACTGTCCATATTGAATCGGAACATGCGCTCGTACTAACTCAGTGGAAGGGCGTAGGTAATTTACCTTCAAAACTAAAAGATCGAAATTATATCGGTTCCAAATGGTTCAAGCCCATGTTCCCTGGTTTATTTGAGCGAACGAACCATTAAATTGCTCAAGGTAAAAATACAATATAAACAATGAAAATCCACAGTTTGATAAATCGTATGATTTTCAAATAGATAATGGATCAATAACAGGGGGAATAAAATCGATTTGTAATTACTGACATTAACGAACAATAACAATACTATCACAAAATAAATTTCATATCACATATGTAAATATCACAATCTTAATCAATCAAAACCTGAGACAGTGTGCATAGAAAAACGCAACCTTTGCTGAGTAGATATAAATGCGACTTCCCAAACTGAATTAATTTAAAACGGTAAAAGAGCCAAACAGATAATTTAGAAGCATCCCGTAAACTGAATGAACGATAATTACGTTACTGCGTTCCACCCTTAATGTGTTTTAGTGGTATACCTTATTACATGCTGGGATAGCTTTTCCCTCCAGCAAATTTAATATGGCGATAGTTGTGGAACAAACGTACGTGGGTTAACCATCCACTCAGCTAGCTTATTAGCATACAAAGCGACGTTATTTATAACGAAATTGAATTCAGCTTGAAACTGGCGTTAGTTTTACACACATAAAATACAATTCGCTAATACAGCGGTGAAGGCGCTAGCTCTAAGGTCAAAGGCATATGAACTACTAGATTAAGATAACAAACAGTGAGGCCGTTAGTGAAGAATTCGATTGCATATCAATTATTATATTACAATAACATAAAAAACCGTCAGGGTCAAACCCCAATCTGGCAATTAATTTGCACATGCAGCCCGTCTGTTTGTTATTATTTTGGTACAAAATTAATAAGTTAAATTAGGGAAAATCACCAGACAATTCTCAGGTTGATTTTTATACTGTGCTCGCTTTGCCTGTCAGTAATTTAAGGCTAGTAAAATGAAATGTATTAGCTGATGTTCAAAATAACACTATTTTATTGAACTGCAATATTATTTTAGCTAGCTCTCGGCAAATAAAAAATTGCTTATTTTAGGTTGGGTTCAGAATTTCACTATATTCACACATTAGTACTTCATTTTAGATTATTTGTCCTTGAGTATCTCATACACGCGGTTTTGGTAGATAAAATTTACAATCTGTTAGATGACAAGAAAACTTCGCCAGTGCAACAGCAATTACTTGAATGTTTAAAAAAAATCGTAAAGTTAACAAGGAATCCAGGTAATTTGATTCAATTATCGCTTGGTAACAAAATCTCCACTTTATTGGTACAGGAATGACGTAGATAGGACGCCATCCATTTACTTGTTTCTGCTGCTTGGAAGTCCGCCAATTTTACGAAATTTGATGACGCTATGCAATTTTTGGATTAGTACGGCGTAGCTGGACCCTTGAATATGCGATATGCCTTTTCAGCAAGGTTCAGTCTCTTATTTTAATCAGTTTCCCCAACTCCGACACTCGATTTATAGCTAATTCCTACCTCGTAAAGATGTCAACTTTGTTTGGAGATGGTTGTAGATGACGCTGCTGGAATTTATCTGCTGGAAACGCTCCCCTGGCTGCAACTTTCACTCATTATGCTCCTGCAGGCTCTGCTGATCTTATCTGGAACAGAAAGGACCTGGACGGGGATCTGGAAATTCTAGACTGGAACATCTTGGTTTCTGGGCTCTGGTAGATTTCCCTGGACGGCTAGACTGTAACAGGTTTTGTGCATTCTTTAAATTACAAAAAAATTTACTGGTTCGGTATTTTCAGGGTTTTCCGGACTCGGGCGCCATCTGGAGCTGCAGGTATGTGATTGCTAATCTATGTACATATATCTGAGTTCACGTCCCTGCTCTCGGGCGCCATTGTAACACCCAACCCTTTTTTTATAAGGGCATGAATATTAATTTACCCCGGGTAAGCTCAAAATTGTAGAGGGTTCGAATTCTACTCTCAGACGTATCATAAATAAGCAAAATACAGCAGCCGAATTTCCTGTATAACCATTTATTTTGTTTAGCTATGTTACAAAATTAAATGTTCATGTAATAATGAAAATATGATGTATAATAAAAAAAAAACCATTTGTGTAATAAAACGGCGTTGTTTGATCCTGAGGATGCTGCAACCAGCTTTGCAGCCGTGCTAGGGGTGCCTGCTGACGTCGAAGATGTTCCGCTTCGGGAGCGTCGTGGATGGTCGGCGTTCTCGTTCGGAGTCGATCGACGCGTCTGCGTGAGATCTGTCAAGTTTTCCGATTTACGGGTTCTGGTTTCTGTAAACAATTATAGCTATTCACATATCTAGGAATGTTATGAGTATCATAACTGCCGCAGATGTTTTGAAATCCGAGCTCGTAGAGCGAGGATTTTAAAACATGTAAGGCTGTTATGATTCATAACATCCGTGATATGTTTAATAGTTTATCGGTTGCTATATGGTTATGGTTGCCATGTAGGGTAATATTCCACTTTTGTATATGTAAACAAAGGCTTAATATCCTGAAACCGGTAAACAAATTAAAACTGTTAACGCGAGTTCTCACCCTATTTGTGTAACTACAGTTTGTTGTTAGAACACTCCGAAAGATTCGCCGCACGGCGGGGCTTCGGTCGGAAGTTGATTTACCAAAACGACATGGTTTTCGAGGTTGTTAACCTTGACACCTCCAGGTTCTTTGGCGGAGCGTGGGGCTCCCAAGCAAGTCGGCTGCTGCAAATCTCAATAGTTAATACAGGTAAATTTTATTTAGATATCTTGTAGCTTTTAATTCTGCTTGTATAGCGAAGTGCCAAATTTAAAATACAAGGGAAGCTGGGATTTGAACATTTCGTTAGTGTAGGTTCTCAAACGGATTTCGGTACGGGTTCTTGGAAGGAAATTTGCTGGCGTTTCAGATGTCCTTGTGAGACCACTGAATTGAACTAGCTGCCAGGTTTTTCACATGGAAATTAAGCTGATGACATAGACGTCCGTTTTATGGACCACTAAGTCGAATCAACTTCGGAACGGGTTTTCTAGGTAGTGGTAGAGACACCGCAGGATTTTTCTGGAAGGGCAAGTTGCTGGGAGAAAAATCTCTGTAAAAATCTCTGTTAAACAGTCGGGGCTGGGACAGGATGAAGGACTGGGGGATAATCGGGAGCTAGGTGTTTGCTGGAATGAATGCTGGAGGAAAATCTGTAATCTCTCTTGAAATGAGCTCTGCAACTGGTTTTATAGGTCTTACAAAGTTTGTAGGTGGGGAGGCGGCGCGCGTCGTACCTTTGTCTAGCGCTGTTATCACGGGCGGAACTTCGGTCTGCGCTAGCTTATCTCCCTGAAACACGGCGGGTTCTTGATAACGCTAAAGGTACTCGACGTTTAAATTTGCATATATTATTTAATATTAAATTACTCAAATTCAAATGGAAGCTAGCGTTACAACATTTTTCTCCCGCATTTCTTGTTCTCCTCTTTTTTTTAGTCGATTCGTTTGGCTTCTATTTCTGGAAATGCCTTCTATCTATCTTGCTCTTCTGAAGTTGACTTCCAACTGTCATCTTTTGGGAGGCCTGCTTGGGGGTCTTGTATTATGGGGTTTTCCGTTGCGAGCTATTTTGGCTAATCTGGTGTCTGTGATTCTGGTGTCATGTATGTTCCATTTAAGTATTCGTCCTCTCGCCCAGCGTAGCACATCATCCACTTTACACTTAATAATAATAATAATAACAATAATAATGTTTAATAATGTTTATTTCCCTCGTACAGGTACATCATGCTTTTTTACAAAGTAATATAAAAAAGATAAAAGTAAATAAACAAATAAATCATAAATAGTACCTATGTACCCATTTTAGCTTCAACGAAAGCATGGGGAAAGGTTCGAGAAAATTGCATGTGTAATAAATTGTTTGGTTTGAAGTTTTGATTAAATTATGATTGAAAGTATTCATCTAACGTGTAAAAAGTATTTTCTTGTAGAAAGGTCTTTAAACGTGATTTGAAATTTCGATTTGTGGGAGCATCTCGTATCTCTGATGGGAGATTGTTAAAGATTCGGGTACCGGAGTATAATGGGCCTTTGCTTGTAAGGGTCAACCTTAGTTTCGGTAAGCATAGAGCATCTCCGGATCTGACAATGTACGCATTTCTGTCTGCTACAGTAGGTAAATCGTCTTTCATTTTGTAGATGATAGTGCTTAGCTTAAATATATATAGATTCGTCACAGTGAAAATTTTCTTACTGGTTGAGGTTGCACAGTATTCGAATAGTTTTTTTTTGTATAACAAAAGTACTTTGGATATGGGAACAATTTCCCCAAAATTCAATACCGTATTGGAGTAAGCTGTTAAAGTACGCAAAGTATACATTTAATTCCGCTGCATCCGCTTAATTTGACTGATAGCGAATATTGCTGAACTTAATTTTTTGTTAAGATACTGCTATGTACTTATACTAGTTTAGGTGTTGATCTAAATATAGTCCTAAAAATTTAGTTGAATCTATTGCTTTAATATTTTGGTCCTCCACATATATGTTAAATTCCTCTGGGGCTGTCCGAGTGATATGAAAATTGATGATGTTTGTTTTTTCTAGAGTAATTAGTAGTTTATTGCTAGCGAGCCAGCTAGAGATTTTGTTCAATGCTTCAGCTGCTTTAAATTTCAAATTTTCAAGAGAGTTGCTTGTTACGATAGTGCTCGTATTATCAGCATCTATAATATAATTTTCCTTAATGTGTGTTTGTCTGTCTGTGGCACCACATAAAATCTCACGTTCCGGCTTCGCAGATGTTTATATTTGTTTTTCTTATCTTAGCGGTCGGCTCGCAGCTTGGCCTTCGGCGTATCCTATGTCACACGTGCCCCACACGTGCGCGTAGCGCGCCGTTTGCTTGTATAAAATTAAATTTAGATCTGGAAAGCTAAACCCTAGGTCATTAACATAGATGGAAAATAGGATGGGTCCTAAAAGACTGCCTTGGGGTACTCCAAAGATAACATGTCTCTTATGTGACTGAAATGTTTTCAATTCGTTATTGAGATTTGCCTGTAATTCAACAATTTGCGTTCTGTCCCCTATGTATGTCTTGAACCAGTTGTTAGCAATTCCGCGGATTCCATAGACTTTCATTTTATTTAAAAGTATTGTGTTATCAACAAATTCAAAGGCTTTGGACAGGTTGCAAAAAATTCCAAAACACAAAGATTTTTGTCCAGTTGTCTGTTGGCCATATCCAGGAAGTTTAGAGTAGCAGAAGACTTACTACAGTTTTTCCGGAAGCCGTGCTGACACTTATTAAGGATATTGTTTATAAGTAATTTGTTAGCTTTTCTAAAACTAAAATGCTAATATTTTTGAGAATGATGAAAAAATGCTAATCGGTCGATAGTTTGAGGCATTGAGCTTATCACCATTTTTTGTAAATAGGTTTCACGACTGCTAATTTGAAAACTTCCTAAAAAACCCCACTTTCGAGGGACATATTGAAAATGTGTGTGAGTGGTTTTTTGAGTCTGCGTTTTGCTTGATAATGGTAATTGGTATTTCATCGTACCAGGATGAATTCTTTGCTTTAAGTTTTTTAATGTGGCATAATGTATCGGATTCTGTGATAGGTGAAAAAAAGAAAGAATGTGGATAATTGATATTATTTTTATACAGGTATTCTAAAGGTTTCATGTTTGTATCTTGAAATTGAGTATTTTCCTTTAAAGTGACAAAGAAGTTATTCAAGGTGTTTGCTATCAGACATGGGTCAGAAATGTGTTTGTTGCCAATTTTAAGACATATTTCTTCCGGAATAGACGTTTCTTTATGGTTGAATGTGTTATTGATTATTTCCCAACTGGCTTTGATTTTATTGGATTGCGATAACAAGAATTTTTGGTTAAATAGTTGTTTGGCTTTAATTATGACCAATTTTAAGTTTTTTTTGTAATTTTTAACGTAGTTGACAAAGTTTTGATCGTTTAGCTGATTTGTTATTGTAATTAACTGGCGTTTGTTTTTACAAGGCATTCTTATACCTTTCGTTATCCATAAGTTAGGTTTATCATTTATTTTTATTTTTTTTCCTCTTGAGGGGAAACGCTTCATTAAATATAGAATGCATACGATGGCTAAATTGGTGGCTAGCGGTCTGGGCGTTCAAAAGTTCATACAGCTCGGTCCAATCCAGCCCTCGAATTAAGTTGCTAAATTTAATTTTGTTATTGTGATTATTAATACTGCATACATGTTTATAAACATATTTTTCTATATGGGATTTGTTTATAAGGTCGTGAAAGGTGATAATTTGGCAGTTGTGGTCCGATATTCCGGTATCTACTGTAATTGTTGTATAATTCTGAAAGTTGCAAAAAATATTATCTATTGTGGTCGCTGTCGTTTTTGAATATCGAGTTGGGGAATTGATTGCAACCTTCAAATTAAACATATTGAGTACATTAAGGAAAGACCGTTTCCCTGGATTTTCGGTGTTGACGTCAATATTGTAATCTCCGAAGATTATGTAATGAGTGTAGCCAAAGTTTCTTAATTCGGTGATTAGATTATAAAAGGAATTTATAAATAAATTTAAATCGCTTTTTGGTGAATGATATACAGATATTACTATCGTTTTTAAAGTTTTACCGTAAGCGACTGTGAATTCAAAGATTTTTTCGATCCTTTCCGTAGCTAAATTATTTATTTCAACAAAACCCGGTTCATTTTAGGCAAATATCATGGTACCGCCATGTGCGCCGCTTTGGCGACAATAACTGCAAATTAAATTGTAATTTTCCAGCCTAATAAAACAAATATCATTACCTAAGAGCCAAGATTCACTTATGCATAAGACGTCTACAGCTGGTCCATTATTTAATTCAAATTCGTTTAAAAATATTGAAAGTTCATTTGTTTTATTTTTTATTGATTGAATATTATGGTGTAGCACTATAAAACTATTTTCTTGTTTCCTTTCCCCTGCTTCCTATTTCTTACTACTTCTAAGTTTGTATCCTTCGGAGGTATTTGGTTCCACAATTGGGGCTGTGTTGGAAGTAGAGCTACCGGATACATACTCGAGCGTTATAACTTTACCGTCCACTATTAGCTCATTAAAACGCAAGTGGGCCTTTTGACTTGCGTTTCTAGCCCTGATTAAATGTGGTTTCAGTAACTTGCGTTTTTCGATGACTTTATCTGAGAAATTTTCAGAGATAGCAAAACCCGTATTAGCGAATTGTTTGCTTTCTTTAAAAATATTATCTTTCAGTTTATAGCTAGCAAACTTTATAATGATCGGTCGGGTTGAGTTCCCGTTGAATTTTTTTTCCTAGACGATGAGCCCTCTCGATCTCAGATGGGTTGATTGTGCGTTTTAATACGTCCTTTATGATTGCGACTGATTTGGTCTCTGCTTCGGACCAGCTCTCGTTATCGCTATCTGGCACACCACAGAGGACTAGATTATTTCTTCTTTGTTGGTTTTCTATGTAGTCTAATTTTGTTTCCAGTTGGTTCACAACCTGTTTAAGGTGGACGTTTTTCTGTTTCAATTCAGCTACATCTTTGGCTAGAATGGAAAAATCACTGCTAGTCTTTTGTACGGTTAGAAGGATGTGGTTTATCTTCTCCTCCAACGAGAGTGCACTTAATTCTTCCATTTTTGGTTTCCATTCGTTCTGTTTCTTTAGTTGTTTTTATTTCCTTTTTTCCAACGCTTCCACCTGGATTCTAGGTTTGGTTCGTAAACTATGTCTAAGGGTACCGTATTTTATTTTAGATTTGAATTCTTCAACTTGCCGCTCTTTCGTCGACTTGACTCACGGCACCGTAGTTTCAACCTAACCTCTCTAGATCTCGCCGCTTGGAATTTTCCCGATTTGACTTTAATTTCTGTTGCTGGTATTTATTTCAGTGACTTTAGGGTGATCTGTTCCTTTAATAGCAAATACCGCTTTGCTTCAGTTCAAATGTTGGGGGTTTCCGGATTATTTCACTTATTTTCACTACATAGGGGAGTTCCAGGCAAGATGACATACTTTTTAATTGGAGCGAAATAAAAAAAACTAGAGGTGCTAAGTAATAAAACAATGTATGTACATAAACTCTTGTTTATTACACTCATACAAAAATGTATTTAAAACATCTGAACGTAAGCATAAAAAAAATAACATATTAAACAAGCAAGTAGAAGTTGGGTAAGATGACACAAGTTCGTCTAAGATGACATAGTCAATGTAAGACTTCTTATTTATGCACAATTCACACGCTAATTGCTTTATTTTATATGGAACACCTGCACACAATGTGTGGCACCAATTCAAGCAAGACTGGCACCTTACCCAATACTCTTATGGCCTGGAATGTTTGTACAAGTCATTACAATAAATGCAGGCAGCATCATCATCATTCTCCGAGTGATCATCTTGCCCATAGGGTTGACTCTAGTCTTCTTCGTTGTCATAGTAACAAACTCTACATACTGAAATAGAAAGAAAACATATTATTTAAACATTCATTATTATGCACTCACATTAGGCTAAGATGATACAGTATGTCATCTTAGACTGATGGCAGGTATGTCGTTTTACCCGGAATCGACAAAACTTGAACCAATGGATTATTTGTAAACATGTTTTGAAGTTACTTGTACTTTTCTTTAAATATAAAACAAACAATAACTGCTATTAGCATCACCATACTTAAAAACATTTGAATACGTACCTGTCTGTAGATATTACAACTACAATATTGAAGAAAAATAATTTTTCAACTGCCAAAAATGTTTGCGATCATTTTTTCTGAAAATTTCGTTGAACTGACAGCTGTAAACAATTTCTGATGAAGCATCATCTATGAGACCATGAGTAAACTCGTTGTTGCTCTACTGAAGCTAATATTTAATTCCCAATGGGCACTGTGCCATCTTACCTTACTATGTCATCTTGCCTGGAACTCCCCTACTTCACTGACACTGTTATCACACTAGATGCTAGGTTGTTCACTTTTCCCTTATATGCGTGTTTAGTTGTCTATCCAATATTGTATATCCGATAGCTCTTAGTGCCTTCATTTCAGTTGATGTCATTTGACTTTTGGTTCGGCTCTGGCTTCGCCCCCGTAAGTCATGATTAGCCTTACACATGCTTTATATATTCTGGATTTGCACTCTACATTTAAGTGTTTGTTTTTCCAGATAACTTGTTTTAAGTGCCCCGATGTGGTGGCTGCGTTGTTATATTCGCCCATGACAGGTACTACTTCAAGTCCTCATAGGATTGCATATTTTTTTAAACAGTAACCAAGGATTTTCTTTTTGCTATTTATCGCTGCGAACGGAAGTACGTTGTTCTTTCTCTTGAACTACAATATTCACCGACAATAACTTTCTATACAACGTGCCCCCGGATTGTCTTTTGCAGGCTAGGTCTGCTTGGTATAAAATGGATGATTATTAACTTACAGTTTAGATGGGATCCAATTTGCTTAAGAAAAATATAAATCATTGCAGTGAAGTGGTATTTCTG
Organism: Agriotes lineatus; assembly: GCA_940337035.1. Taxonomy (NCBI): domain Eukaryota; kingdom Metazoa; phylum Arthropoda; class Insecta; order Coleoptera; family Elateridae; genus Agriotes; species Agriotes lineatus. Next base: position 92,669 of record CALNHX010000799.1, read on the forward strand.
GTAACATCACACGAAAATTTTATTAAAATAAAATGTTCTAAATTTAAAATTATGGTGATATACGGAGTTTCATCCCATTTTAATGAAAAAATGCACAGCTACTTTTTACCTTAACAATAACAAAAAAAAATTAAACTATCCAAGAACTTAGAAGAATAAAACTTAGAAGAATAGTGGAATTATATGCTACTTTGGGTGGGGCACTATTTGAATCATTTTTTAGTTGACTATATTGAAACTGTTCATTATAATTAAAAAACAAAAGGTTGTGTACATTAATTTTTAATATTCAATTTTTTTATGCTAATTTAGTGAAACTCGGTATTAGCCTTACGTTCGAATTTAGAATATTTTATTTAAATAACATGTTCAAGTAAAGTTATACCCGAAAGACCACTTTACCTAGAATGATTTATATCCTTCTTAAGCTAACACTGTCAACTAGTTCCCATTAGAACTGTAATTTGGTAAAAATCCATTTTATACCAAAAAGGCCTAGAGTGCAAAAGACGAAAAACGTACTAATTTTTTTTAAAATTTATTACACCTATGGCGAAGTTCCACTGTATATCAAATTGTAGTTTTTCAAAGTGCTACAAGTTTTATAATAAAACATTTTCTTGTGCGAGTTGCCCGTTTCGAGAAAAATACGAAAAACCGTTTGCTACGTTGTCATTTTCAACTTTTCCGCGCAATAAATAAAAGAAGTGTTAGTCTTACGAAAACAATTAATAGAATACTAAATGCTGGAAATTTTACACCTTTTAAAATGCCGTATTAATTTTTAGTGTAACGTCAATGAGAGCGGATATATTTGAATAACAATGCGTTTAACCCCTTTTTAAGATGACGGCGAACCCTATTTGTGTAACCTTCCGACAACTCACCATTGCACTTGCAGATGGCCCCCTAATAAACCACAAAAGATCATTGACGACGGATGACTGTCGGACTCAAGATAGGGTTTTTGGACATACCGACTGGGCTATAATGTTAGGTCTGTTATAATAGTATATTATTATATGAGCGATTATGGCAGCCATTATTTACGAAGGTGACATTTGAGCCACAAGCTGAAGGCGAGTGGCACAAGTCATGTGAGGGAATAGTGGCCACAATCGCGAATGTAATACGATACTTTATCTACTCCTATGCAATAGGAGTTTTGTGTTCATATTTCCGAATTATGGCAATTGTGACAGCTTTTAACTGCAAAAGTGATTTAATAATAAGAATTAATTTTGTGATTGGCTACAACCTATTGAATAATGAAAATATAATTTTCTGATTGGTTGCAACTTGGAAACTATGGAATTATGAAAACAGAATGTTATGATTGGCTGCAAACCGTGAATTAAGAATCATAATTCACGGCCATTATACAGTAGGAGTAGATACATTGTATTTTTAATTGAGTAGACATTTTTTAATAATAAACTGAAAGCATTTATTTTGCCAAACGTTTTTTTTTACTAAATTAAATAATATGTTAGTTGTTGCGCACTGTTTCTATTTAGAATTTCACATGAAATCTTAAAAGATCCATTATTTTTTAGAGTTTACGGTATTGTGTTTAATGTGACGTAATTTCATTTAATTGTTAAAAAAATATTTTGCAAATGACCCACAAAAACGTTGCAATCTTATTATACAGGTTGTTATGGAAATGAGTGCAAATATTTTAACCAGTGATAGAGCTCACTAAAATGAAGAACTTTTTCATTTAATCGCATATTTTTCAGTCATTTATCTCCCCTATATGTGACGAGCCGCTTGGTGAGAAAATCGAAGTTAAAGGTGAACGGCACAAGTCTATTAAAACTGCAAATTTCTTGCACAAAAAACATGCGGTCAATAACATACCTACCTCAATTGATAAAGTAGGTACGTTGGTGACCAGATGTGAACTAAAGGTTTTATCAGTACCTATGCAGTTTTTGTTGGTTTGGATATCAAATAAATGGTTTTGGTGTTTTGTGCCATTAAATTAAAATGTTATTCCATAAGCGGGTATGCATTTTTAGAGTAAAATTGTTTTGAATTTTAACTCAGTTTAGGGGGTCTTTTCGAAAAAATGGTTGGCGAGTTCTATTACGGGTTAAAATATTTGCACTCATTTCCATAACACCTTGTATTAGCGTCTCTCCATAAAACTAGTTTTGACGTCACAACTGGCTGAGGAATCTTCGCACGGCCTTCGGAAATATCAGTGTAGTTCAGCATTGACAATAATGAAGATGTGTTTACTTTTGTTAGTTGTTATTCCTTTATTTACAGTGGAGTCAGTAGCAGGTAATAACCTATTTACATATTTTGACGAATGCACATTGACGTGTTTTAGGAATATTTACATACTTAAAATAAATTAAAAGGAATAATCTAAAAACAATAACATTATTAGCTTGTTCTGTCCATTCCCTGGCAGATCAACTTTCTTACCATTTACTTTATGCACAATAAGAAAAAGTTAAATTTTATTTTTACAACAAAAATATGCGTTTATTGTTATGTAGTGTAAAAATGATAAGAAAAATTTGTTCTTAATTATATATTAAATGGTGCTACTATGTGTGCAAATATAGATTTACTTAGAAAATAATTATTAATTAAAAATGGAATTCTCTTAATTCTTCGACAATCAGTAATTATCAAAACCGATTTCTTATTTCTTCGTTTGATATAAAATTTAATTTACAGTTGTCCTTATTTATACCATCGTACAATAGATAATTGTTGATTTACATCTTGAAGATCAGATAAAATTTGCAACAGCTGACAGTTTGTGTATCAGTTCTAGTAAACTACAGTTATAAATTCATTACCATTAACTTCCATCTCCGAGGCAATAATTTTTAACTTAAACCACGTTGCCTATATCAAAGCGTTGTAATAAAATATCATTGTAAAACAACCATGGGATTGATCTGTTGTATTTTATTTTTCAGGAGATTCTACTCTGTTAATTCTGTATAATATCTAATTAATACACAATCTGGCCAACATAAAAGAATTAATATTAATTTGAATAGTCACACTATTTAATTTAATTTCTTTAAACAAATGGTCAATGTGTATTACTGATTTTATATTTGGCATAATTTCGGTATAAGCTTTCGCGGAGTATGATTATTTTAAAATTCGTTTATTTATGCCAAATTATCATTAATCTGCGTTAATTGTATATAACACTGTATATGTATAGTGAAATAGGTCACAAACATGTGTGTCAAAGTTAATCAAAAACAGAATTCCATTTACGAAAGGTCAGATAGAAGGTATCCAGAAAAATAGCCACATTAAAGAAGCGTTTGAAAAAGAGGACTTTATTAACCAGACGGCCAGAAGTTTACCTAGCGCAATTTTGAGAAAATTAGGTGAACAAATAGAATCCCTTAAAATTGACGGCTTTGTGATAAAAAAACAAAATGAGGATCTGATGCAAGAGAAGGCCGTGAAACTGGAACTTCATAAAATTCGGCATTCGCTTACACAGAACACTGTAGAATTGTATGAGAATTATTTCATTCCACTTCATATTGGGGCTACTTTCAATAAGAAGCAATTTTGTGTGACTATGTGTGATTTCGTAAAACGACTCTTAATGGCGGATTTTAAAACAACCAATCAGAAACAGAACCAAAATTGACTACATTGTCCTTATATAGCCACTGTAGTGGTGATTTCACAGTCGCCATCTATTGGAAAAATGTATCAATTTCGTTTCTCTGACATCTGAATTAGTTTAAATTTGATGCAAGTTTTGGATTTTGTGGTCTTCAAAAAGTGCCTTGCCGTGAACAATAATTGTGTTAATTGGTTTGTTAAAAAGTAGCTTCAGTTTAAGTTACATTTGATTGGAATGCATTTAATAAATATAGTTTAGAGATTATGGTAATGTATTCGACATCTGACGTTTGTCGTATTATGAGCATGTGAAAGGAAATGTCAACAATCTTATATACCTAACAAATAGTTACCAAAAACAGTGTTATAATGGACTCCATTGTAGCACTGTTTTCGTTGTTATAATAACCATATTCTGACATCAAAGTAGATAAAGTAATGTGTAGTGTTTTTTCCTAAAAAAATATTTTTTTCTATGGCTCATGTTAAAGTGTGCTTTTATCAACTCAAAACAAAAAGCCAAGTTTTACTTTAACAGCAAGGGTAGATAAAGTAGCACTTTAACATCAAGGATCGATAAAGTAATTTAATTTTCTAACTTTTGTTTAAATTAAATATGACAGCTTCGTATTATCGTAGCAACCCAATCTAGCTACTGACATTTTGAAATGTGATTGACTGTCCTTATTTTCTTTTGAAATTGTTAAAGTTCTTGCTATAGAAAAAAATATTGTATTATACACGACGATAAAGTTATTTCTATCCACTCTTGAATTATTAACGTTTCGACTTCGTCTCGACGTTAAACGATTCACTCGTGGATAAAATTTAACTCTATCGTCTTGTATAATAAATTACTATTTTTTTGTTGGTCATATTTTAAGTCATCTTTTTAATATCTAAATCCTAGAATAAAAACAGCAGCTTAAAACAAGTTTCCCGGAACAACGTGTTTTAAAAATTTTAAGACGCGAAACAAATATAGCAACAATAAGGGTTTATTAAATGCGTTTTTGTATCTTGAAGTGTTACATTTATTTGTTTAAGGTAAGCAATTACATTCCCAAACTGCTCAATGCGCAGGTTTTCTTTCACTTTTAAATATGACTTCAGCATCGAATAATGCGGCCAAAGTGAAGCATGTGACGTTTCTTGCTGCAAATCAAATGAATTAAATATAAATGGAAATGAAAATAATCGCAGACTTACCTTCTCGTCTAAATAGGCAAGAATTACCTCTTCTGTCACAGACTTTGTTATTTTCTCACCAATGGCAGAAATTTTAATAACCCTTCTCGTAAGCAGCTTTCGACTTCACGGGCAACAAATTTTCCGCAATAGATTCCCTTTCTTTAAAATATTTTCAGGAATTTGATTTGACTTTGACATTTTCGTTTATAAAATAAACAACATATCCATAGCGACTTGTGACCAACGTGGTTGATCAACAGAAAAAATTTTGAATGACACTCGTGCGAAAACGCTTCAAGTATATGGGGTGTCTATGCAACTCGACTGCGTCTTGTTGCACAACAACACCCTCGAACTTTAAGCTTGTGTTTTCGCACTCGTATCATTAATAACTTTTTAGGATACTGCATTGGTAACTAGCGTTTACATTGTTACAAACGAGTCCGTTAGATAAAATTTACCGGCCTAGACCGGTAGTAGTTGACAACTGCCGGATCAAAGGCCGTTGTCAACTACTACTGGTCTAGACCGGTAAATTTTATCTACCGCACTCGTTTGTAACAATGTAAACGCTAGTTACCAATGCAGTATCCTAAAAAATCTTATACGATACACGACCGGTAGCATTTTTATGGCCTTGCCAAACATACAGGTCTCGCACTACGGGCTCGACCTGTAAAGTATTGGCGCGGCCATAAAAATGTTGCTACCGGTCTAATAACGTAAATAGCTAATTTGTGCCTATAACACATACGAATTACGAATTATTATTTTCTCCGATCGTGTCAAAATGACAACTTTTTGCACTGTTTCTAGTGTCAAAAGCGACGTTTGTAGCACTCTTAATATTAGCGTCCGAAATACGTCTTATTCGCAAGGTGCCATTGCAGGCGTGTTTTAATACTAAATTAAAACACGCTTTGCCGTAAGTTTGAATGTCAACATAACCTAGAATATTTAAGACAATGTAACGGAAAAAGTGTCACCGCACGAAGTTTTTATATTTCTGTTACAATCGTAGAAATAGCGTATGATACACGTGTATAAGAGCCATTAAAGCATTAGCGACGTTAAAAGCACTCCGCTAGCGCATCGTGCTTTTAAACTCGTCGTGCTTTTATACTCGTCGCACGTGATTTAAAGGTGTACTTATATACTAGTATCATAATATACTATTTTAAAATTTCATTTAAAAAAGTAGGCTTGTTTTAATTAATTTCAAAGTGTGAAGTGTCACTTTTTTCACTCTATGAAAAAAAGTGACACTGCCTTTAATTTAGAAATGAACGATTTTAGAAACAAATTATTTAATCATTTAATAATTTTTAGTGTTATTTTGACGTGAACAAATTACAGATTTTAATAAATAAAGACGTTTCCTTAATTACCAGAACTGACCAACGCACTTGACAAAAATGAAGGCAAATAAAATTCTATATAAAATAGGTTTGGATTTGAATGTTTAATAAAATTTTAAAAAATATTATAAGCAACTCGTGTTAGCGTGCTTATTTTTTAAAAAAGTTGCACTTCTAACACTTGTGTTCTAAATAGTTATTTAGACCACAAGTATTAGAAGTGCAACTTTTTTTCACAAGTGTGGAGGGTTATTACACGAGGCGCAGCCGAGTTTAATATTTCACACGCATGAAAAATAAGCACGCTAACACGAGTTGTCTATAAGATTTTTAAAAATTTCATTAAATATTCAAATCCAAGCCTATTTTGTATAGAATTTGCCTTCATTTTAGTTAAGTGCGTGGGTCAGTTCTGGTAACGAAGGAAACGTCTATTGATAACTAAGGAAACGTTCAATTAGAATCGTTCATTCCTAAATTAAAAACAAAGTGTCACTTTTTGTCGCAGAGTGAAAAAAGTGGCACTTCACACACCGAAATTAATTTAAAAAAGCCTACTTTTTTAAATGAAATTAAAAAAAAACTATTATCTACTTTGATGCCACAATATGATTATTATAACACCGAAAGCAGTGCTACAATGGAGTCCATTATAGCACTAATTTTGCATTGTTATTTTTATATGAAAAACTTTGAAACAGCATGGTTTGTTTCAGGTAACTGACATATTGTCACATTTATGAAATACCAAAATTAAAAGTTTACGATTATTTTTATGCAAACTAGCTAAAATAGTATATTATACTCGTTTAATAAGAGGCGTTGTAGTAATCGTTTCTTTAAAGCACTCCTCGTTGTACTCGTCGTATTATAATACACTATTTTACATAGATACCTAGTGAGATATTTGCAAGTGACTTATGACAGCCTGCTGCCCACATAAGTAGTCGAGAATAAATGTTCACAACGCGGCTGAAGTAGGGACCAATACCAGTGCCATAGCTTAAAAGTGGTTTTACCACGCATACCGCCCAGAAGCCATTCACTTGAAAGCAGTTTAGTGGATCCATTATGACAGGATACGCGTTTTTGGTGTGAGGGTTGTGTTTCACCTTTTCGTTTATTGGGGTCACCGCTCATAAATATTTTAATAAGTTCACTAAAACTTTGATCTGAGATATTTTATTTTCTTAATTAATATTAAATAATTAAAACTTTGCAGAGAGGGAGAGCTGCGTGACTCCTCGCAATGAACGGGGGTCCTGCATCCCCATTAAAAGCTGTGACGTACTATATCAGTTGGTAGAGCAGCAACCAGTGAGTCAACAAAATGTACATTACCTCAGAGAGTCCCAGTGCGGGTTCGATGGTAATACCCCTAAGGTGTGCTGTCCTGCCGAAAAAAGCATTCAACCAGGTAAGGCGTTAAGGGCTAAGGGCTAACTTCCAAATACAACATAAGCCTCACTTTAGTGAGCACGGTTTTCGATCTTTTTTACTTCCTTTTACGATAAAGGAAGTATTGGATTCACCCCAAAAATTCGAAATTGAGTTTTCAACAGATCTTCACGTTTTAGAGTCCCCTGATCCCAAAAAACATATTTTTTTTCATTGGTCTGTGTGTCTGTCTGTCTGTCTGTCTGTGTGTCTGTCTGTCTGTGTGTCTGTCTGTCTGTGAACAGAATATCTCAAAAACGAAAAGAGGTATGGCGTTGAAACTTCATATATAAGTTTTGTGTACTATGTAGATGAGACAGCAAGCTTTTGAAGAAAATCGCATAACCGGAAGTAGGTGTTTACTCTTGTGATTTTTCAGTTTTTTTCGATTTTTTCAAAAACGGCTCTAACGATTTTTTTCAAACTTTACATTTTTATTACATTTTTAATGTGCATTGACGTGAGATAGGTGATTTTCCAGTTGAAAACTTCTAAAGTGGGTTTCTTTTGTTTTTTTTTCTATTTTTTTTATTAACTCCTATTTTAAATGGAACACCCGGTATATTATTACATTTTTGAATTCTGCTTAAGATTTTAGAGAAAATTTGTCTCTTCAACTAACGCTCTATTTTGTACCGTTTTTGTAGAATTCGTAATTTTTGAAAATTTTTGACAAATGCTTAAAAATTAAAAATTAAATTTTTGACTAATTATAAGATCACTGTAAAAGGAAGTTGTGTGAGTGTATCACACCAGATTTTTTAATTTTGTTTAGTAGACGACTGTCCTTTAGCATATGTGACGTATCTCCATTCGAAGCTTGTTTTGCTGGCAGGATACTTTTTATAGTCGACAACACTGTCGCCAAGATAGCTACACAGTATATCATATGTAAACAAAATTAGGAGATGAATGTAGTGTTCAAGTAAAGGCCGGTTCTACAACCCAAGGAAAAAGTTATCTGAGGAATAACTACCCTAGAAACGATTGCTGTAACAAAGAAAACTATGACAATTATACCTCGGATAGCATATTTTAGGTATATACTTGCATTGTAGAACCGTCCCCAAAAAGCGTATGTGCGTGGCAAACCGGTTTTAGATTGGCATTGAAATTATAGGACAGTCCATAGGTTAAAGCTATCCGTGGAACATATAATTTTGGAGATTGGTTTGTGTCCTTTAAAAGTAGTATTTTTTATACACGTTACCGCGGCGTTATAAAATTCTTTTTTAATCAGTATTGCTAAAGGACGACACAATAAAACTATTGAATGTAGACACAAGCGCGAGCTTGTCCGTTGTTGCAATCAAGAGAAGAAATAAAATGTTTCTATAAGAAAACTATTACCTACAAATGAACAAATATTGTTTTAAAATATTCCGTGATACCTACACATTTTTATCTCATTATGTTTACCTGACCTCGAAATTTTGAGTTATTTTGACAAATACTATATTCAATGCACACCCTTTTCACATGTACTCTAATGTGCTCTATCCAGTGGCGGATTTAGATATATACCCAGTCCAGTTTTCTTATTAAAGAAATTTATTTAGTTAATTTTTTGTTATTCCAATGTTTTGTAAACATAAGCAATACGGACTGTCTACGTAAAGTTTTGATCGAAGTATCGGATACATTCGATATACCTACCGCTAATCGGATATGTTGGTATAGTGAAATAAGAAATATATCGCTATAAAAATATATGGATTTCCAGAATCCTGTAAAATTCACCCGGTTTGTCGATATTTATATCACTAAAAACCATATAACAACATTTCATGCATGGATTACTAGTATATTATTAGTTGTTTATACCTGTCATGCGGAATATATGTATAGTCGTTTTTGAAACTAGGCGTGACACTAGATTTATATTGGCAGCACTTAATTAATACCTCTGGCTAATTTTTAGATTTCGATTAGTACTGTTTATAAATATTTAAAATCTAATGTTCAGACTGTAGAAAAACTGTCAACGGAGCCAAGAGATAACTACTTGGATAATGACCTTTTGAAATTCTAACTGGAACGAAAAACCGAGCATTTTACACTTCACCATTTATTAGACCGTGCTAGATTGAATTTCGAATACACAGAGGGCTACGCAAAACTTTACAAACTATTGAAGTCGATGTGGTAGAAATATAAAAACAAATGACCTCAAAAAATGCATGATGGATTCAAAATTTTTGTAGTCGAGCAAACTGAAATTCCTAAAAAAATATTTGGAATATGCTGATGGCGAGGAAGAAGCTACTTTTATTTACCTAGATGAAACCTGGATATACTAGAACAGAGGCATGATACGAATGTGGTTGAAAGAGGTGTACTAATAATAAGAAATTGAAATCAGAAGGTAAGATATTCGCAGTGCTTCGTGCAAGCTATTGTGGTCGTTTCCTACCGGGGTGTTAGACTCAAAAATTCAACATCGAGATTGCTACAAAAATATAAACAGCGACATTTTTAAAAAGTGAGTAGAAAATCAGTTGGTGCCAGCTCTAACTAGCATTGGGGTAAATGTGTTACCGTTATGGATAATGCTCACTACCACTCAGTGTTGTTAACAATGAGATTAATTAATTTAAATAAAAAGCTGTTTAGCTAAGCTGAATGAAAAAAAAATCTTGATGAAAACCAACCTAAATGACTTCGATAAAAAAATATAAAATTCACGAGTTTCTAAAGCAAAACATCAATATTCTAAGGCTTCGTCCCTACCATTGTATTTACAACCCTATTGAACTTATATGGACATTCTGTAAAAACAGGGTGTCCTTATTTTTTTCCTGCAAATTTTTCTTCTCTCGTGGTTTATATTTTATATAACTTTTAATATCTTGCTCAAGACAAGGTGCAGTATTATCCTATAGTTATACAGCTAATTTAAATATTAAAATCACTCCAAAACGGGCTTTACTTTAGTTTAAAAGGCCAAATCATGTCTAATAGTATGTTATGTTATTAGGAGCAAAAGTTATACTTTATGTGGCGAGGCTGGACGGTTTATCTGCCGAGCTTGCGAGGCAGATAAGTACAGCCGAGCCCATAAAGATACTTTTGCTCCGAATAACATATAGTATTTTTTCTTTCAAACGTTTTTATAACAAATTATTTACAATTTTGTGAACAAAATTCGAAGAAAATTACTTGATCTCGTCAGCGGCAGATAATAACTTTATCTGCCGCTGACGAGCGGCAGATAAAGTCGTCAGCTGCAAATAATAACTTTATCTGCCGCTTGGCAATAAAGTGACAGTTTAGCATCATCAATCCAGCAGTATAATGCCATATTTTACTGCCGTTTGAAGAAAAAAAGAATTTTAGCTCCTTTAAACTACTATAAATCTGGTTGAAACGATTATTATTTTCGTATATTGAAATTGAGTATTTAAACCGGCTTTGAATCTAGACAAAAGGATTTTAATATTTTTATGTCCTACCAGTACATTAATTGAAATTAATGACTCTATTTTAAGGTATCTTAGCTACAAAATAACGCCCCAGGGCAATTATTTTCTTCATAAGAACACTAGGGTTATTATGAAAAATTAACAGTATTTGTTTCCATGGATACAACTTTATTATGCACCACTGTCACAATGAAAATTAATGACAGCTTAGCTAATGTCACAAATCTAACTTAGATCAGCTAACTAGATCAATTTTAAATACTATCATAGTAATTATATGCATTGAATATGAAGATGAATTAGGTAAGAAAATTGGTAGGACATAAAACCTTGAAGGCACCACGGGCATTATGAGCTAAGAGCCCGCGATTGTTGTACACACCTCGGGCCAAAGCCCTCGGTTAGTACACTAACAATCTTGGGCTCTTATTTTACTCATAATGCCCTTGGTACCTTAATAACTATTAACGTGCTCTTTAAATAACCATTATTCTTATTTAAACAATTTTTAATGCAGTTTATATGACTTTTAATCTTGTCGAAAGGGGACCTTCTTTGCTCTAAATTTGACAAAAACGACTTTTAATCTAGTTTAAAAGGTTTTAAAATATGAAATTTTTATAATGTTCAAAATGATAAAATACGTTACATTCATTTTAATATTATTTAAACATTTTTAATGTAATTTATCTGACTTCTGATTACGACGAAGCGAATTTGTAGACTTCTGAAAAAAATTTGCATGTTGCAATGACATCTCGTCAAAAGAAACTTCATCTGCTATAAAATATTTTAAATCATATTTAAACGATTTCATATTTCGTTTATAGCACTTGTATTTTGAACACGAGGCTTGTAATCTGGTTAAAAACGATTTAAAATCTTGTTAAAAATGAAATTTAATCTTGCATTTTCAAATAACTTTCAGTGCAGTGTATATTTTAATTGACTTTTAAACTCATTAAAGAGGCTGCAAAATCCTATCGACTACTTTATATCTCACCAAAACGATTGTAATATAGTTTAAAACATGAAATCACCTCAAAACTTAGATCCATGCCATAGTTATTATTTATTCCATAAGTGTCTCTGGTTGGCATGTTTCCAAATAACGTAATTTTTTAACAGGTGTCTTTAAAATACCCGATATTTTATGTCCCGCAATGATTTTAATTTTATTAGCAGTCTTTTAACTTCGTTCTAACAACTTTTATCTCGTTAAAACGATTAACTTTTGTTTAAACGATTATAAATCTCTTTACAATTTTATATCTGGACTGACCAACCTGAAATCGCATTTAATTATACTAATGAAGTGTCGTTAAAAATTTCCGGAAAATTGCTTTTAATTCTTTTTTTATTCTAATCCATAGTACGATCGCAATTTTTGTTTTGGTAAGGACGAATATGGATTTGCAAATGTTAACATTTTGCTTATACTGAGAAGTTTTCGTATAAATTCATTAATACCAGCTTGACTTTCTATTCGTCTTCTTGAACTCAATTTAGAAAATATGGTCCAATAAAACCAACCTTGTGTTCTGGTGAGAAATCTATTTTAATAAACACACCTGAGGCACTGTAATTAGAATTTTTAACGAAATAAAAGTCATTTTATGAAACTAAAATTTCTATAAAAGCGATTAAATGGGAGCTTAGTTGATATATGAAATCTAATAGACGACTATTTTTCGGCCTTTTAGGACTTTTATCTCGCTAAAGCAACTTTAAATGTGTTTTTAGTTTAGTTAAAACTTCTTCCAATACTGTTAAACTGGCTTTTGATCTTGTTGAAGCCACTTTTATATCGTTAGAAGGAGTTTTGAAATAATCATTAATTTTATTTTTTCGTAAGAAGTGTTTGCATTTTTAACCTAAGTTAAGCGATTGAATTTTGCTTAAACTGCTTTTATATAGTTCAAATAACTAAAAATTATTTAAACGATTATTAATAAAGTTTAAATGAATATTGTAATTTCGTTTGACCGACCGTATATGTGTTTTCTACAACTTTTAGTCTTGCAAAAAAACCTTAATTTGTAACACATTAAAAAGAAATTATTTTTATTTAGTTGAAATCACTTTAAATTTCATTTAAATGAATTTAATTTCGTTAGTACTTGAAATTACAAAATATTGCTTAATCGGCGTCCTGTCATTTAAACTGTTCTAAATATTATTCTGACAATACTCAATCTGGTTTATGCAAGTTTTAATGTGGTTTAAATAAATTTTAACTTTGTTAAAGTGGTTGAAATCTCATTACAGCGGTTGTTATCGTGTTCAAAACGTTTACTCTGATATGGTTCAAATAACTGAGTTTTTAAAAAAATTTTTAGATACTTTTTAAAATTTAGTGTTCTTTAAACACGTTACCTTGATAAAATGATGTGAATTTTTTAAGGCAAATATTGTCCTTATTATGGCTACTTTAAGTCGTTCTAAATCGACCTTTGATCTCACTTAAAGTACTATAAATGTAGTTTATACAACGCTGCTATCGTTACAATGATTGTTAAAATTCGATAGGATTTCTAATATGGTTTAATGGACTTGTATCTAGTCAAAACGATATTATGGTATTAACTTGGTTTTTATTCTGATTTCAGCGATTCAGCCTTTCAAAATGGCTCTCAATCTTGTTTGAATTTCATTTAAACACGAGTTTGTGAAGTAGCTATTTATAACTACTAACGTTGGAAACGTAATCTGAGGATGTTATAACACTCTACACTAGTAGTTTTCCCACCATGGGATAATATAGGATTATCAACTGAGTTTTTTTTAAATACTTTTGCAATAACTTTTATTATCTTATCATGGGAGATGCTTGAATGTAATGTCAGGTCAAAGATATACTAAATATTATGCATTTAATGTGTTTACATTTTATATATCATTTTTTACATAATTGTAACATAATGACATCACAATTTCCGCAAAATTATTATATGTGTATACAATTGCCGGTTGCATAATGTGCATCAGGGATTTTGAAAGGCGTCTCAACTTAATGCAGTCAAGGATCTTATTTATTCGTCTCAAGTTTTTAAGTCTCTGTCTATATGCTAATAAAGCAGCTTTGGAAAAACCGGGGAATGTAAATTTACAAATTTTGTGTAGGTGTCCGTGACACCGAGTTTATAATATTAAAGTAACAAATTTGGAAATAACTTCTTAGTAAGGCAACGAACTCGAATCCAAAAGTGTGGGTTGTTATTGTATGTTTGTCAGTCAGACAATTTTCTTTATATATTTTCAAACGCAAGCATACCCTAGCGGGGATCCGGACATTTTGTGATTTCCACTATTGCTTTTGATGGCGCATTTAGAAGGATTTCAGTAAATACTTTGTCTATGACAAACTAATTATGGGTTTTGCCAAGAATCTAATTATTAATGACAATGGGCGCAAACCATGATGAGGAATTTCCTTCTCAGTGATAAGATGGTTGAAATATGCAAACATCTATTGTAATCAAATTCCAGCTTGTGGGGAATCAGAAAAACGTATTTGAGTATGTTTTATATAAACTCATTGCAATATTCAGATTTAATTTCACTAGCCGTTTCCATTTAAATATGGAAATTACACATACTCCAGCCTCTACTAATTACTCACAATAGAAGTAAATAAATGCCCTCGAGGAAAACGCAGTTGTTACACAACTGCTATAAGATATCATCTCAGAGATTATAATAGTTGCTCACACAGTGGCTTCGAAGAATGTAAAAACATATATAATCAAGGTTACAAGGTCGACGGGATAAATATCCATACTTTTTTTAAATTGTTGTTAAGCCGGGGTCGGTAGCTTAGTGGTAAGCATCCTGACTACTGATCTAAGGGTCGCGAGTTCGATTCTCGGTCCCGGTGAGGTTTTCAAAAATAAAAAAATGCAGATAAAAGCTTCTACAGAATGCCATCATTCGGAAGTGATGTAAAGCCGTGGGTTCCATGTTACTACGATGTGTAGCATGTAAAAGATCCCTTGCTAGGGTGGGAACTCCTTAGTCTCGGCAAAATTCTAAGTAGGACTTTGACCATATGACCAAAGCAGTCGGTGTCTAAGGTACCTGGTACTCTGCATGCCTAGACCTTGTCCATTAACAAACAAATAAACAAAATTGTTGTTACTACTACAATCGGCAACCATTTATAATTTATGATCAATACTTTTTAAAGGGAACAAATGTGATGGGTTAATTGCGACTAGCTATTATAATTGTTAAAAGATATTTGTACTAGTTTGCACCAGATTTCAAGTACCTACGTGAATATTGTAGAAGCCGTTTACTAAACATATTTCTCAATACTTTGTTGAAAAAATTGTTTAACAAGTGGAAATTGTATTGTTTCTGTTTTTAGTTAATATTTTAGTTTTGTTCATCTCAAGAATATCTTACCTAAATTTTAAAATATTTAGCAATGTTTTTCTTTTATATACCTACATTTTTTCTTCAATAGGTTTGCTAAATATGAACTGGTCGGAATATGCAGAAAACGTGATATTAAGTCAAGTGATATTACGCGAAGTGAATGAAGTGATCTGATGTTACGTAAAAGTAAAAGTGAGCCGAAGACCAAGCTACTTGCGTTTATATAGGGTGCGCCTGATTGGAAGGGTTATTCCGTATTCTTTTGAGTACAATAGGATTGTCCAGCTAAGCTCCATTTTCTCTATTGCAGCACAAGAAGTTGAAATAACTTCCGTCGACAAGGACTTTCCCTTTTCGAAGGTTTACGACTGTATTGTCGACCCGGGCTTGACTTTCCTTTTTTGCCTGATCTATTATTAGATGGGGCAAAATGGTTTGTTGGCTGATATCCCTGCGTTTACAACCTAGCTCCGGCTGTGCTAGAAATTGCATCGTGACGTTTAGGCAAGTTAATTTTGATTATTCCATTCGACGACACAAATCACATTTGACGTTACAGATGTTTCGTATTGCAGGCGTACAATTGAAACTTTCTCAAAGTTGTCACATCGCAAACTCCACTTATACTAGTTGATTTAGCACTGCTTTAAGTCATGTTACATTTCGATTTTAGCAACTTTTGGGCGCCTGGAATCAAGCAATTCAAAGTGCATTATTAGCGTAGTTTTTCAGCGGCGTCAGTAGTTTGCGATTTTTCGGGCTTTGACATTTGAGGTTTAGGTGGCGCACGCTGACGAGCATTCCAATTTCGATATCGAACGCTTATTGGGCGATCTTTATGTCATCGATTTAACAAGTGATTTTACTTTCTTTGGCCCGTTGGCTTCCATTTTGACCGCTTCGTGAATTCGTTAGCATTTTGTGCAAAATCTCTAGGCATAATGCAGTTTTCCTGTTTAGTGGAAAATGCAAACGAGCTTCGTTAACGCCTTGTGTCTGGTAAGTAATTTTTGGCTTTCTTGTGTATTTCTAAGCTGTGAACACAGGAGATTTTCGAGTTGCAATTTCGAATTGCGATCTTCGAAGTCCCTGCTCTCGATGTGCCGAATTCTTGTGGGCCGGTGACCTGCGTGTCGGTTTTCCATGGCCGAATTGCACCTGCAAATTGCTTAGGAGTCGCTGGATGTTATGGGTACTTTCCTGACCGGGGTTAAATAGGCCACAACCTAGTTTCCATCCTTGTCGAAGTCTTGGTTCATGCTGGAATTTACTTGCCAGGTTGCTGCTCATTGAAGAGGTCGCGGCGGCTGCTTTCGAAGAGCTTTATTATGTTCATGCTGGAATTCACTTGCCAGGTTGCTGCTCGCAGAAGAGGCGCCCGGCTGCTGCTTTCGAAGAGCTTTGTTATAGCATCATGGTACAGTCGAATTAAGGTGCTGTAAAATTATTATGTACTTTTTTGTGCTGCTTCTTGCCGTCGAATTCAAGAGTGCAGATGAATTTCTTGGCATCGCACTTCTCGTCCAAGAATTGCATGATTCAAGAGATTTATTTGGGAATATATCTTCGCGGGCGAGCTACGAGCTGCACGTCTTTGTCAAACGCTCCATGAAAAATTGTCATTGCTAAAGTGCATTTTTAAGCCCAAACGATGAATAAGTGCAATCAGTGCAGTAGTGATTTACCACCTGAAGGTGATTTTGTTAAGTGCAAAGGCTGCGAAAGCAGATATCACTATCTATGTGTAAATGTTCGTGAAACGGCCTGGAGGAAAACATCCGCTGAAGCAAAAACAGCTTGGAGATGCCCCGGCTGTAAACTGAATCCCGATACTCCAACAATGCGGGAACCATCGGAAATTTCCCCAGAGTTAATAACAATCATCACGAATGTGATAAGAAGTACCATTAAGGAAGAAAACAGCAATCTTCTCCAAAAAATCAATAGCTTTCAAGAATCCATGGAATTCTATTCAAAAAAACTTGACGAGTATACTACTTTAATCACAACTTTAAAAGAAGATAATAAAACGCTGCGCAAAAATTACGAAGATATATCTAGTAAATATGAGGCAATAAAAAAACAAACACAAGTGTTGGAGAGTGCAATGAAGGAAAATCTGCAATATTCCCGAAACCACAATTTGCAAATTGATGGGGTACCTGAAGTAGCTGGAGAGAATATGGTTGATGTGATAATCAATGTGGGAAGAAGTGTTGGTATCCAAATCTCCAAGACGGATCTAGAGGCTGCACACAGAGTAAATTTCAGAAGTACTAAAAATTCTGGAAAACGCCCAATTATTGTAAAATTTAGAAACAGGATGGTTCGAGATGAATATCTCAATAAATGCAAAAGCAAGAAGCCCCAAACCACAGTTTTGTACCACGAATTAAAAGGCCAACCTATATGGGGGTTGTAAGTTGGCCGTCTCGAGGAACGGACGTATTTGCGTTTCGATCTGCATAAACCTATTTATTTTATTTGTGCATTCTGCTTATTAATTGTTTATAATGTCGTTGTGCGTAACCTGTGATAACAATTTACCACCGGATAATGACTTTGTGAAGTGTGAGGGCTGCGATGGAAAATTTCATTTCGTTTGTTGCGGTATGCGAGAAACTTACTATCGTAAACTTTCCGTTGAGGCGAAATTGGCTTGGAGATGTATCAAGTGTAAAACCAAACCAGCGGTTGATATTACCACGAGTGCAAGTACAGATATCAGTAATGATTTACTTACTGCTATTAAATCTGCAGTGAAGGACACCGTCAAAGAAGAAAATAAAATCCTGTCGGATAAATTGGATGCATAATGGATAAAAATAGAATATCTGTAGTGACAATGCTAGACTATTCTAAAGCATTTGATACTATATCTCATAAGATTTTATTAAGTATTTTACGTTTTGTTGGCTTTGATGTCAATGCTTTGGAACTTATGCAATCCTATCTTACTAATCGTAGCCAGAAAGTTATACTCAGAGAACATTCATCTACACCTCTGCCAGTCCTTGCGGGCGTACCACAAGTTTCTATTCTCGGGCCTCTATTATATTCACTGTACACCTGCAATTTCAAAACTTATGTTCAGTTTTGTAGGTATCATCTGTATGCTGATGATACTCAGTTACATATTGACTTTGACCCGGAAGACGTTGTTTTAGCTAATCATTTAATTAACACAGATATCGCTAAGTTAGTGAAAATTTCTGAACAACATTGCCTTAAACTTAATGCTGACAAATCTTTGATTATGGTGTTTGGCAAAGACAAAGCTAGAAATGCAATTAAAAACAGCCTCGCGGTTAAAGTTGGAGACAAAATTCTGCCTGTAAAGGAAAGTGCTAAGAATCTGGGATTAATCATTGATGAGAGCCTTAGATTTTCACAACATGTATCTTATGCTTTACGTAAAGCATATATCAACCTTAAGCTTATTTTTAATAGTAGATTCCATCTAAATAAACAACTTAAAATAATGTTGTGCGAATCTTTGGTGTTGTCTCACTTTAATTTCTGTGATGTGGTTTACGGTCCTTGTCTCGATAGTTATAACATCATGAGAGTTCAGCGTATGCAAAACTCCTGTCTGAGATTGATATACGGTATAAAAAAATCAGAACATATTCAACATAAACTTATTGATACTAATTGGTTAAATATGATTAATAGAAGAAGGTTACATACCTCAGTTTTATTTCATAAAATTATTACAACTTTTCAACCGGCTTATCTTTTCAATAAAATTAAATTTAGATATAACATGCATAATGTAAATATTAGAAGAAAAAACCTTATCACACCTCCAGTCCACAAGTCGCAATTATTTAAAAGATCATTTTCTTACACTATTAGTAGTCTGTATAATTCACTACCTGATTCTTTAAAATCTCTTTCTATAAATTCTTTCAGACGCACGCTAACTCACATTTTGCTTACAGGTCAAAAATAATTTTTCTTTTTTATAAATGTATTTCTTTACACAGCATATGATAAGAATTTTTTTTTTGAATGCACAATCAAAAATTAGTTTTAAACATTATACTCTGGGCGCCATGGTCTATACTTAAATTAATTTAATTTAAAAGGGTTAAGTGTTAGAGCAGGCTCCGATTGATAACCCTATCAATTGGAGAACTGAACTTCGCCCTTTTGATGGTTTTCTTTACTATATTTGTTTTTTGAATTTTGAATATTACTTGTAATACTATCCATCAATAAATGGCCATTATTATTATTATTATTATTATTATTATTATATATGTAAACGAGCATATGACTCCCTATTATCGTGAACTGTTTTATGAGGCACGGCAGAAAAAGGAAATGAATGGTGCGGATAAAGATAAGAAAGTGTTTAAATATGTTTGGTTTAAGAATGGAAAACTTTTTGTGCGTTGCAGTGATACGTCGGCTATAATACGTGTTCTTACCTCCAACGATTTAGTGCGGCAGAATAAGGAAAGGTAAATCTTATGTAACACGATTTCTGTTAATTAATTGAAATTTAAAAATGGCCAATTTTAATTTAAACCTAAATTTGCAACAAGAACTTGCTGAATATGATAATTTTGAAAATATTGTTTTAGATAATAAGTTAGAATGTAAGGAGTTATTAAAACATAATGAGATCAATATATTGCAATTGAACATACGGAGCATAGCAAAAAATGTTGACGAATTTTTAATATTATTGCATTCATTAGATAAAGAAACTTTAGATGTCATTGTCTTAACAGAAACATTTCAAATTATTGTTGATACTTTTAATATAGACGGTTTTTCAACACATTATAACAATGGAAGTATAAACAGAAATGATGGCGTAGTAATTTTTGTTAAAAATAATTTAAATGCTTGTGTTACAACAATAAACTCTTTAGAAACCCGTGTAATTCGAATAAAATTTGAAAAGCTCAATAAAAAGTATGGTATCAGTGCAGTATATAGATGCCATAATATTGAAGTTCAAAACTTTATCGAACAGTTGCGCCTTTATTTGCCGGAATGTAGAGAGAACAATGAAATATTTCTTGGAGACATAAACATTGATATTTTAAAAACTGATCGAACAGAAAGTGATTATATGAATGTGATGTCTGAACACAGTTTCAAATCTGTAATCAACAAATACACAAGAGTAACTAATGACACGAAATCATGCTTAGATCACGTTTTTATAAAAACACGGCAAAAGTCTTCTGATATTTTTGGTTTAATTTTGCGGACTGATATCACTGATCATTACACTGTAATTTTTACTCGCGTCTACAGGTACCAATTCCACTTTGGCTCCCTGACTTTCGCATGGGCAATTACGTCTGTTATTGTTTGTAAAAGAAATAGACATAAGAGGTTATGTATGTACTTTAAAATTTTTGTTTATTAATTATTGTATATATAATAATAATAATATTAATAAGTGTGTTTCGATGTGTTAAGACTGGATTAGATGCAGATATTATAATTTTGTTAAATAAGATGGCAAATGAATGCACTGTATGCAAAAAAGGGTATAGTAAACACTGTAATTTAAGAAGTCATGTAAAAAGATTTCATCCTGGTAAGTTATTTATTGTAAAATTATTTTATTGTAAAAAATGTTTTGTAAAGTTGACGTTATGAAAGTATCTTTCTAATTTCTAAATTTACTAAATGACATTGTGCCAAATAAGACATTTAGATGTTCAGCTGTATTATGTAGCAAGTGCTCGAAAACATTTTCAAAATACTCGAACCTAAAGAAGCATGTGGTGAAATTCCATCGTGGTAAGTTCTGTAACCAACTAATATTTTATAATTATCTAAATAATTGATTGTTAACGTGCAATTAAATTTTTTAGATGAAGTTAAGTAGCTGACTTTGCCAAAGGTGTATTACTATCAATGTAAAGAATGTGAAACAAAAAAAACAAGTATTAAGCATTACAAATACCATCAAAATATACACTCACACGATACAAATTTTGATAAAAGACTTCGTCAACTGAAGTGCAGTTTATGTGATTATATTTGTGTGTCTAAATTAATTTTATCTACTTTGCTTTCGTACTGAGGCTATTACGATACGCAAACGCGTATCGTAATAGACAGAAAGCGATGCTATAATAAAAATTCTGAAAACAGAGTAATTTTTGTTTTAAAAAGTGGCAAAGTAGATAAAATACTGTATGATACCTCGTTTATAAGGCATTTTGTAGCACTTAGTCCTTGAGGGCACTCCTCGCTTCGCTCGTCGTACCCTAAACCCGTTCGTGCTACAAAATGCTTCTTATAAGACTCGTATCATAATATACTATTATATGGTCACTTTTTTGAAAACCATAATATAAAAATTTTATCTAAAATATTATATTTTCCAAATGCAGATGAATTTAAACATTGGAGAAATAGTTTCGAATAACAAATGCACTCTTTGTATATAAATGAACACGAATTATATAAAACCTTAAATAGTGTTATAACTACTTGTGTTTGCCAACGTTTAGGATATTACATTGCAAAGGGAACTGGTAAAAGGCATTTAAAAACTAAGGGCAGTAAAAAAAAATACACGGTTTATGTAACTTTTATAGAGACAGGACATGATAACACATGGGGACATTTAAACTTAACTGTTTCTCAAAGAATGGAAATCGCTGAGCAGATTGCTACTAAAGTGCTCTTCCAGCTATTCTGGATGATATTAGGGATTCTGTAACCAATGAAAAGTTAGAGAGAATTCATCTCTTAACTAAGAAAGACCTACATAATATAACAAAATCGTTTAATTTAAACAATGATTTTATGCGGCACACAAATGATGTAATAAGTATAGAGTCATGGGTAAATCAAGTCCGTGAAAATCAAACTGTTCTATACTATAAGCAACAAAATAAACAATGTGACCGTTACTCCTATTTGAAGAAAGAAGATTTTATTTTGATTATCATGCATCCTGGGCAAGTGGAAATGTTGACGAAATTTTCAGATTGCATCTGTATAGACGCGACTCACGGCCTGAACACATATAAATTTGAACTTACCACTCTATTAGTTTTGGACGATATGAGGGAAGGATTTCCCTGCTGTTTTTTGTTCTCAAACAGATGTGATGAAGAAATTATGATTATTTTTTTCAAAGAAATAAAAGAAAAATTGAACAGGAAAATTGGACCTAAGGTTTTTATGTCTGATATGGCTGAATAATATTATACAGCTTGGTTACAACTAATGTCACCAACATATCTTAGGCATATATACTTAAATCTATTATTAATCCAATAAATTTATATTATTAATAATATTGTTATTTTTTATTATAAATTTATGTATTTCAGGCTTTTTTGTACATGGCATATTGATCGCGCAAGAATTTAAACAAGCTTCAAAATCAAGAGCAAAAAGTAAGTGTAAGTAGATTCTATAGGCGTTTGTTTAACAATGATTGCAATTTTTTAGACAAGTGCGTACCGACAATTCCGTACTTTACTTCAAGAAAGAGATCCTGAAGCATTTTTTACTATGCTGCAAAATTTTATTACACTGATGTTTTCATCTAATGAAAGTATAGAATTTTTGTGGATCGTGCCCCAGCATGGGCATATTGCTATTGTCTCGGTGCAGGCATTAATACTAATATGCACATAGAACGAATGCACCAAACAATCAAATATATTTATTTAGAAGGTAAAAATGTCCAGCGTCTTGACAAAACAATAAACATTCTGATGGCATTTGTTAAGGATAAATTATTTGAAAGGGTTATTACCATGAATAAAGGCAGAATTTCATCAAAAATCAAGGAACTAAGAAATAGACATAACACTGCCTCCTACACTTACAAGCCATGCTGTTAGACTTGGCAACATTGCATCCCTGGTAGTTGATGGTCCTAAATTACAACACTCCCATTTGAAATAATTTTGCTTTAAAGAGCACAGTTTTACTCTTTATCAAATTTTACTCTGTAATTAACTAAAGATAGCTTCTGTAATGGTGACATTTATTTACATAGTCAAGTAATACAAACATGTAACAGTATATTTATAAAAATAAAACAACCTAACCTATGTAACATATGTATAAAAGAACATTTCTGTAATTATTTTAAAGTCTGTAACTTTCTATACACCACTGCTGATTGAGAGTACAACATTTATGCAAAAATATGGTGCTATTGCTGTAAATAATCTTATTTGAATATAATAAACTTATCTGCTTGGTAACATCTAAATTTGTGTGACGCAAACTGTTCCATAAACTTCAAAAAAAACTGCTGGTGTCATCACTTAAAAACAGTTTCAATGTTTGTGCATGTCTTTCCAATATTTGTCTTCTTCTACATTCAGGATTTGTCCTTTCTTGAGGCGCTTTCGACGACAATATGTTGGTAAATTTGGAAATACGCTTGGGACAGCTTTGTCAGCTAATTGAGGGTAATGCATCAACAGTTCTGCATTTCCCCACTCTCATTTCTAACGTTTTCAAATCTATTTTCCATTAGAATGTATTTCACACACGACAGAACTTTTTGTTAGGGTCCAACGTTCTCGTGCTGTTGCACGAAGCCATGCTTTCTTTCGGATCTCGTTCATTTGAAATGAAAATGTTGTCAGCGTTTGCATACGATGTTCTTTTAAGGTACTGTTGTAGTTGGTATACAGCGTCTTCGTGGCATTCTAAATATAAAATTAAAAGTTACAAGAAATGCCATAAAAATGAGGTTAGGTTGTTACTTACCTCAGTGAAATACTTAATAAACCCCATGAATTCTAGCAGCAATTTTACTTGCACTTATCACGAACAGTACAGTAATATAAATAAATGTATTTCGTCAAACTTAGAGCAGTCCAACATATTAATATTTAATCACACGCCACATTTCAACAGACATTTTTATAAATAAACAGTACAAAAATTGGTCTACGATCAGCGTTGCCAAATCTCCAACAGCATGGCTTGTAAGTGTAGGAGGCAGTGGACACAATATTAGCAAAAATTTTTAATGTAAGTGATGTTATGCAGTCTGAAATGGGTTGGCGGGTTCCCTCCTCTTCGACCAATGAAATATATCTAGTAAAGTAAGTTTTTTTCCTATAAAAATTTTGAAGGTCAAAGAATTTAGGGTTTATGTTGGCATTACTTGGATTCCTTTAAAAAAATATGTTGGTAAAATTGGTTTTAGTAACTTTTTAGAACTAAAAATTGGTGGGAAATTTAAAATCTGGCATTAAAGGAGGTTTGTTTTTAGGTAACCTTTCGTAAACTTCTTCTTCTGGCATGTTAGGCTGCAGATCCAACAGTTCCTCTGCACACCTCAGAATTGCTTTTTTACATTTAATTTTAAAAGATTCCGTTTTTACGCGTATTCATTTTCAAAAAAGAAGAGCTGACAATTTAATTTTAAATGTCAAAATGACACAAGTCATTTATAGAAAACCTGACGAAAATAAATTTTCTAATAATTTTAAAAAAGCAATTTTGCCAATTTTATCTTGACCTTGAAACTTTTTATAGGAAAAAAACGTACTTTAGAAGAAAAAGATTTAAATTGTAGTTGCAAGTTAATCTGTTCCTTTTGTGAAACATACCTACACTCATACTCATGTACTTGCTTAGATAATAGTATCCGTTGCAATATGTGCAAGCACATCCATTTGATTTGTCGATACAGAAAATCCGTTGATGGAAATCCTACTACAATAAAAACAAATGAAGGTAATACTCTTAAAAGACCTATTTAAATAGCAAATCTTAAAAGAAATTTGTGATATTTATTCCTATATATTATTTGTTCCTAACAATTTGCAGGCTCAACTTTAGTCACTTGTTAGCAAATAATTATATAAAGGTGTTATATTACTTTTTTTGCTGATTGCGCGAATTTTAAGCTTAATATTTTTTTATTATTTTGCAAAGAATGTTAATTCAGGTATTTTATATTTTCTAGATGAAGAAAACATTCTAGTAATAGATGAAAGCAAAAATGAATTTAATGAAGAACATCAACAACTTATTCAAGTTTTAAGCAAACAAAAACGAAATACAAATCAAGAGGAGTTAAATGCTGAACAAGCAAAATTGAAAATAAACCATCTACAGCTAATAGAAAAAATAACAAGTTTTGAACAATTGGAGGCTAGAAAAAAAATACACGCAAACGTAGTACTTGCTACATCAAGCAAAAAGATACCACATAATAAAATTATTGAAAAACAACGCCGTTTATTCTCAACAAGAAAAATAGTAAAGAAACATAGTTCAAAATTAAATAAACCGACTTCTGAAGAGACAGGTTTTACTGCTATGCAGCTCGTAAATGTAAATTTGCATTCATAGCTGTAACTTTATTATATTTTAATAACATACATACATACATAATCCTGAGCCTTTCTACCGTGAGGCGTAAGGCTATATTTTAATAACAAAAAAGTTTATCCCTGTAGTGTTTTTTTATTATTTATCATCTTTTTTATTATTTATCATCTTTTTTAATCTTAAAAATACAAACATTACAAAAGAATCTCTAACCCAAATAATTGTGCCAATAATTACTTTCTAGTAATTTAAAATTAGCGCTAATTCAGGCGAAACGAATATGCGCATGCGAAAGTCAGGGAGCCAAAGTGGAATTGGTATCTGTAGACGCGAGTGTAATTTTTAGTATAAAGAATTTAACTTTTGAACGTCCTAGAAAGGTTAATCCACAATCAACCTCACAAATTTTTGATAGCATAAGATTTTTTAATTTAGTTAACTCTTTGTCATGGGACGGTATATTAAATGAGCAGGACGCAAATATTGCTACAGAAACCTTTATTGATACTCTAAAAGCGTGCTAACAAAAATCACTCAAAGTAAAAAACAATAATTCAGTTAATTCGAAAATGAAAAAGCGTAAACAATGGATTACGCAAAATTTAATAAAATCAAAAAACATTCGTGATGCCTTAAAACAACGCGTACTGAGAAATGAACGTAATATAGAACTCAGAAATTATTATAAAAATTATAGAAATATTTTACAAATGTGCATAAAAACAACCAAGTCGCAATTTTATAAAAATAAAATAATGCAGTCACCGAATGACTCAAAGCACTTATGGAATACAGTTAGAGAAAGTTTAAATGATAAAAAAA
This sequence comes from Agriotes lineatus, assembly GCA_940337035.1. Classification (NCBI taxonomy): domain Eukaryota; kingdom Metazoa; phylum Arthropoda; class Insecta; order Coleoptera; family Elateridae; genus Agriotes; species Agriotes lineatus. The sequence continues at coordinate 119,205 of CALNHX010000799.1, forward strand.
AACATATGGAAATTAAAAGTATAGTATTGGAGAACGGTATAGAAATACAAGATGAAAATCAAATAGCAAATGAGTTTAATAGACATTATTGTAGTATAGGAAATCGTATGGCAAACATTCTTATCAACAAAAACAAAAGTAAAATATGTTTTATTACCAAATACTGTGAATTCCAGTACACTTTACCTTAGCCCTGTGACAAATCAGGAGATAATAAATGAAATTGACACCTTAAAAGCAGGTAAAGCTGCTGGCCTGGATAACATCACTGCTGAGAATCTAAAACAAATAAAATATCTCATTGCTGATCCTCTTCAACATATAAGTAATCTGATCATTTCTAGTGGAATTTTTCCTAATGTCTTAAAAGTTGCAGTAATAGTACCTATATATAAAACTGAATGTAAAAACACCATGACAAACTATCGTCCTATAGCGTTACTCACGAACATAACAAAAATTGTAGAAAAGGTAATAAAACGCAGGCTAATGTCGTTTTTGGAAAAAAATAACATAATATCAAATAATCAGTTTGGTTTTCGAGAAAACAAATCCACTGAAGATGCAATTCAATTATTAACTTCAAATATATATGCAAATCTAGATTCGTCAAACGTCTCAGCAGCGGTGTTTTTAGACCTAGCCAAAGCTTTTGATACTGTGAGTCACAATCTTCTTCTGCAAAAAATGGAAAGGATGGGTGTTAGGGGTGTTGGTCTTCATTTGTTTAAATCTTATTTGTCAAAAAGGATGCAGCAAGTAAAAGTTGGTGCAGCATACAGCCAGAAAGTTCTGTGCGAATATGGGGTGCCTCAGGGGAGTGTACTGGGACCAATATTGTTTATAATCTACATAAATGACTTATTAAATGCAAAAAATCAATATAACATTATTACTTACGCTGATGATACAGTTTTATATTTTACTGGTGATTCGTGGCAAAACCTTTACACAAAAATAAGTGTGGAACTAGCGAATATTGTAACTTGGTTAGATCTTAATCTGCTTACATTAAACGCTGAAAAAACAAAATGTGTGCCTTTTACGTCTTATAAAAACAATCTACCGCTATATAGTATTATAAAAATTAGCAATTCTGATCTAACTATAAAAGTTACTACAAATGTAAAATATTTAGGAATAAGTATTGATAGTTTTTTCAGATGGGATTTGCACATAAATGAACTTACTAAAAAAATAAGAAAATTTGTCTATCTATTTAAACAACTAAAATCATTTCTAAAAACTGCGGACTTGAAAATAATATACTATGCTTTAGTACAATCCCTGCTCCAATATGGTATTATTGGCTGGGGTGGGGTGTACAATACAACTCTCAAACAGTTAGCTACCGTACAAAATACTATATTGAAAATTATACTGTCCAAACCTTTCAGATATGATACTCATTCACTATATTTAGAAGCACGTGTATGCACGGTCAGACAATTACATATGATAGCAGCTATATGCAGATATCACGACAAACCAAAACAGTTTATTTGTCATGGTTATGTCACAAGAAATGTTACAAATCAGTGCGTAGCTACTATAAATGCCCAAAAGACAATTGGAACAAGAAGCGCGTCTTATTTAGCTCCACGTTTTTACAATTTATTACCCAGAAATCTTCATTCAATAAAACCGGTGCGACTATTTCGAAAGCATCTTGTAGAAGAATTGTTACAGCGCGATATGACTGTTTTTTTAGTCCTTCTCGAATAAAATTTGTATAGCTCCGTAAATAGTTATATAGTAAAATATAGGAAATAGTAAATAACCCGTATTTTTTCATAACTTTTTAATTTTTTAGTTAATTTTTTTTTCAAAATCTTTAAGATTAATTTTAAAGAGACGGTGTTTTAATTTTGTTGCCTGTATGGTTTCGGCGCACAAGCCCTGCTTAGGCTGAGACCACCAAGCAACTGTTTTTCTTCTTTTTACTTTTTTCTTTGTGGACTTTTATAGTTTTTTTTGCTCCATTTATGTTCTTTTAGTTTCTAGTTGTTGTGTGTGTTGTTGCTGCTGCTGTATTATTTCTTTTTCTTAAATAAATATTATTATTATTATTATTATTATTATTATGTTTCGTTATACATTTAATTGTAGCGTCGAGACATCGACTGCAACACTGTTGCTCGTAAATTTAATTTAACTGTTTAGTGGTAAAAAGTGATGTTTCTTAACAAACTTTAACTTATTAAAAAGTATCCAAATGGAAGGATTCATTCTTGCTTATTTGACATGATCAACTGTGATTAAACATTTATATTTTTATGGTTTTTATTGTAACTTGAACGTAGATAATACTGTCACGCGTTCGGCTCAATAACAAGCCTATTGGCTACTGGAAGCGCCGCTTTTATCAGATCTGTCTAATAAGGTACTGCCTCAGGTATAGAACGAGCTTAACAAAAGAGCAGAGAATGCGATTGCTCATTCACTTGGCGTGTGCCATAACACGACATTTAAGAACTTAATTATATGTCCTGTATTTACATATTTACTTATGTTCGTTTTGCTTAACTATATTAATTAAAATTGGGGTCCTTATTAAAGCAAAATCATAACTACATTTTCTCATGTATTTATATTAAATCGGGTTGCATTTTCAACTGAATTGCATATTTGCTCTTAATTCTTACGTACAGGCTGCATCAAATTTTATGAAACCACTGTTGTCATTATATGTGAAGTAATGACCTCTAGCTTTCAATTTACTGCTGCATCGAGTCTCTGTTTTTATTGAGCTATTTAGGTTCGCCGTTATGAGTTTTATCAGGGAGTAATATTACCGAAGTTGGACAACGGCGTGGCGCCCTTTCGGAAATATCAGGTAATTTGTTCTTTGGAACCCACCCCATTTGCGGCTTGAGCTGTCGCAAGTGTATACTCCCAAGCTACCCCTTTTCGGTGACAGAGATTCATTTAGTATGTATTAGCACTGGGGACATTGTCTTACTGTATCGGTTAATTATTGTTGTATTGAATAAGGGGTTATAGTCACATTTTAGTTTGTGGCCTTCTGTTGCATGAAAGACGTTTTCAGGGCATTCATCACCGCTACGCTACATTGGTATAAAATGTATGCTTGCAATGTATGGTGTAAAGAAAGGTAATTCCTTAAACTCTTACAGGTATGTTAGTTGATTGAACGTTTTTAATTATTTATATATTTTTTAAATAAAAACATTTTGAATTTCAGGTTTGACTTTTATTAAGGTGTCTACTAAAAAAAGTAGCATTAATTTAGCATCATTATGCCTTACAACGGATGCAGCAGAATAACATTTAAAGCGCGTGTATTTGCAAAGACAGCTGTGGCTGGGAAACCAAGATATTTCAACTGAAGATTAGGGTTGGAAATATGATACAGGAAAGTGTTTTCCATGACACAAGAAGCAGTTCCATAAAACACATTAAAAATTATTCTTGCAACTGCAAAACTGGTTGCGGGCCAGCTTGTGGGTGTAGGAAAAGTTATTGCTCGGCGGCTTGCGGTGAATGTGGCGGAAATAGTTGCTTCAATTTACGACCGGCAGTGTTAATGGAAGAAGTGAAGGAAGAAGAAATTAAAGCTAAATAATTTTTTTCTTGCTTTTCAATGTATCTTGGGTTAATTTTAATAAATCTATTAAAATATAATATCTTTAATACTCATCGAACGATTCTATAATTTTTTCCAACATTTTTCACACATCGTTTTCCAATTTTGATAAATGTTAACATAAAATTAGAGATCAGCGACCCAAAAAAAAACTCTAGGTAATATAAGAAGTAAAATTCGAATAAAAAAAATCGACCCCTTTCCACCATTTTGGATCCGCCAGTTTTGATTTTAGTTGAATTTTAATGTCAAATTCGCAATCACGATCTCAAAAGCCCTCAGACATCTAATAAAAATAACAAAAATAAAATAAATAGTTTGACCTTCGACGCCATTTTGTAGATGCCGCTTTTTTTTAGACCGATTTTGAGGCCAGATTCGTAATCTGCGACCCCAAAGACATTATGTAATCAAATTTTAGGCAATTATTAAATAAATAAAAGTGATGGCAAATTTGTAATCAAGAGTATATTAAAAAAACACTCATTTGTTAATAACAATTGAAAAAATGTAAACCACACTTTCTCACCTATAGGGAACTGTATTATAAACTTTAACCGAAACAATAAAACAAAATTCAGAATCGGTTTTGAGTCAACGAAGTTAGAACTTTGGCGAATTTTTAGTGTTTAGAAAATGGACTTTGAATTTATATTTATGTTGTATAGATGACAACTGTTGATTGCATTGTGTGACTCCATAGGCAAAGTAAAAGATTAAATTTTTTTACCTGCAAACTTCCAATTAGTATACAGATATTCATGATAAGGCTGGAATATCAACGTATTTTTTTGTGACAGTAATTTAGTAGGCATTTATATTCTAACCTAAAATTTAATTTTAGCGTGATACTTGTCAATGGTGTATCATTTTATTTTTGTATCATTTCAGGGCGACTATAAAAATGGTTCGCACATACAAAAGAAGGGAGTTGGAAATATCAGGATTATAAGGAAGAAACCCTTGTATTGCAGCTCTATCAACAGGATCTATACGTCAGAAATTTGGACGAAAAATATGAAATTCCGTTTATAACTTTATAAAGAAATACTAAAGAAAAGCACACCAAATCAGTTGGAGGTCAAGTTTCCATGTCTATTGAAGAGGAAAACTACCTAGTTATCGCTATATTTATTGCAGCAGACTGGGGTTAACTTCGCGATTCAAACGACATAAAAGAAATAGTAAAATTCTACTTACACAGAGGTGGAAAACGGTTGCCACAACCAACCTGGAGAAACCTGGCTGCAAAGCTTTCTACAGCGACATAAGGAGTACCTGTGCAAAAGGCTGTGCCAATCGATAGAAGAAAGTAGAGCTGAAGTTTTCCCTCTTTAATAAATATTTCGACCATTTGTCAGAAAGTCTAAAAGATGTTGCACCCCAGGCGATAATTAATTGTTCCTAGGACTTCCAAAAGAGCGGAGAAAGTCATGAACACATCTAAGTAGCAACTTCCGTCATTTTTTCTTGTTGAGCTTCAGGGGTTACGCTTCCGGTCTACATACTATAAGGCAGACCACCTATGGATCGCTTGGAAAATGGACCAGCTGGCGTCAGATACAATAGAACTCGGATCTGGCTGGCTTGATACGAATATTTTTGAAGATTGGTTTTCCCGTATAGTAGGTATTGCCATATTTTTAATCGTTACCACCAGGTCCCAAAGTTTTGATTGGAGTTAATTTGACAAGCTATCTTTCTTCAAAGTTATTTCAAAATATCAAGATAATGACATTGGCTTCGTCTTTTTACCGCCTAATAGTACCCAACTGACGCAAACATTGGATGTTACTGTCTTTCGGCCCATTAAGACAGCTTGGAGGAAGCTACTGCAATAATGAAAAACATAATAAAGGAACCGTGAGAAAAGAAGTTCTTTCACGCCTCTTAAATGAGGCACTAAACAAAGTTACAGAGTAGTGAAAAAAATATCAAATCTGGATTTGAAGCAACAAGACTATTATCATTAATAGGCACAAGGTTTTAAGCAACTTCCAAAGACAGGCACCCAAAAATTAGAGCAACAAGCGAGAATTGTCGAATCACTAAAAGAAATGTTTGAAAAAATTTTGGTTTGAGACTCCAACTTTTGTTGGTTGAAAGAAAAAATTGTCAGTGGAAGCAGGTAAAAGCATATCACAAGAAGACCTAGAGGTGCCATCAGCATCAGCGTCATCACCACCATCTAAAAGTGAAAATATCGCTTTCTGCGTAATCGTCATCTTCTAAAAGTGACGTGAATGAAAAATAGGTTTAACCGTTGACAGCGATGTGGATTTAGACCCAGAAACGTTTTCCGATTTGAAAGGCGAATGCATCCCCGATTAAATCGATAATGAACTGCTCCCTATCCAATATTCCATTGGTCTGACGGATCTTAAACCAGGTGATTACATTTTCGTTGACTTGAAAACAGAAGCTGGGGCCAATAAGCAATACGTGACCAAAATAATAAGCGGCGCAGAAAACGACACTTACCTTTGCACATTCTTAAGGATGTGCAGTAAAATCACGAATGCTTACGTTTTTTCCTCAGTAGAAGACATCGCAATTGTCAAAAAAAGATAGAGCTAGTTTTAAGAATATGACATTTTAAGACCATAAAATTTAAGGATTTTTTCGTTGACCGCTTGTTAATTTCAATATTAATGAATTATTTAAAAAAAAAAAGATGGATTAATAGACGTCATTAATACACTGTTTTTGATTAATACACTCTTTTTCATTAATTAACTGTTGTTTTAAATGGATTAATAGATCTATTAATACACTGTTTTTGATTAATACACTCTTTTTCATTAATTAACTGTTTTTGTGATTTTGACGTTTTGATGACATTTTGCATGGAGGTTAGTTGTGTTAATCAAATTTTTCGCCACAAAAGAAGATTTTGCGGTCAACGAAAAAATTTTGTAATCAACTCGTTTGTTAATGGGCGATTAAGTTTCGATTATTAATCACCTTCATTAACACACTTGTTGGTTAAATAACTATTAAACATATTTTGACCATATTTGAATAATTTAAGTTTTGTAAAATAGTAGATTATATTATAAGTGAGAGAAATGCATCATTATTTGCGAATGAGAATTTTGAATCGCGAGTGCCCCAGCACGAGCGATACAATTTCTCACGAGCTTATAATGGCATTTCGCTCACGTGTGATATACGACGTTTTATCTTACAGTAGCAATTCTTGTGCCTAAATAGTTTGCGCAGTTAGAATATGTCGCGAAATAAATTTATAATTAGTCGCCTACGATTTGTGACATACGTTTGACAGTACTGAAGTGTATTGGCAGTACTGAAGTGTATTGTCAGTCTATGTCAAATTCGAGGTTCGTAGGTTAGATTTTGTTTGTTATTTGACACAAACTGACGCAAAACTTAACCTGAAAATTACGAATTTGACATAGCTTGACAGTGCTACCAACAATGCAGTAGTATAAATAATGAAAACTCACTAGTGAATAAAACTTCATTTTAGTCACTGAAAACAGTTGTATAATGTATGGTAATAGCTGCTACTGTAAGATAAATTACTTTTTCTACAACCGTGTCTAAAGTAGATACTTTAAACAAGTTAGTTAGTTTGTAAAGTGCCACTTTTTAAAAAGCAGTGCATAAAAAGTTCTTTACAAACCCTAGTGCATAAAAAGTGAAATGTGTTTTGAGTTGCCTATTTACATAACCTTATTCTATCATGTGAAAAACCAGAAAGATGTCATTTATTTAATAGAATTTGGTAATTATAAGTACAAAACAATAACAATCGTGAAAAATTAACATAATTAATGAATTATTATTAGTAACAGTAATAGAGCATAAAAAATTCTTTACAAACCCTAGTGCATAAAAAGTGAAATTTATTTTCTGTTGCCTATTCACAAAATTTTACATAATTTTTATAGTTCATCGATTACGATCAGTGGCGCCAACTTAAAACTAATTTCAATCAACCAACCAGTTCCGTACCAAAATAAATAAAGCAATTATTATTAAAAAATGTGAAATGTTCGGTTATAGAAAAAATCTAGTATGCAACACGTGTGTAAAAGGTCTTTTTTTAATCTCGTGCTACCATTTGCGCACTTGGCTAGCGCCTCGTGCGAAAATCTCCGCACTCGATTAAAAAGACCTACTTTACACACTAGTTGCATAAATAACTATTTTGCACTACTAGTCTCAGAACGCATCGTTATTGGCCTATTTTTAGGTCGTGAAGTTGATTTTCTCCACCAAGGGAGAGAAAGTAAAATAAACAATTTTCACCGTGGTAACTAATAAATTGCTAGGTTACCAAATATGACTATTTTAATTTTGACGTTTTATAGAGCTGTATTGTCAGGTTGACAGTTAAAATATTTTCGATATTTGTTGTTAATTTAGGTATTAAGCCGTTTGGTAGTGCAAAAAATAGTATATACACCACGGTAGCGAATCGTCTTATAACCTTCGCAATTTAGATACTTCGCGCTGCGCGCTCAGTATCTAATATGCGCTCAGGTTATAATACTGCGCTTCGCTACCTTGATGTATAATATACTATTATTTTCATTTTTTAGGTCTTTACTGACTAAACAATGTGTGTACTAAGTTTTTTTTGTTAATTTATTGCGTTTCCATCGTTTCTTTTTTAATATGTAATCCAACAATGTATTGACAATAACAATAAAAACAGTTTTGGTAAAAAAATGAATTTTTTACCTAAAAAGCCACGATTTTTGTTGCTGAACTTATGAAATCACATATTGCGGTTTTCATGTCGCCTCAATTCTTTTCTACTAGCAGTTCTACTGTTTCAAGTCGCCTTATAGTGGGGCAACTTAAAAAATCCCAATCATATTTTTTTCTTCGGAGTGGAGGAGGGCAACATTTTTCTAGGCTTTGCACCCGATAGCCGCCACTCCAGTTTTAGGATACTTGGTGAAAGATTGAGGTAGTAGGTGCTAAAAAATAAAGTCGGAGAGTCTTAATCAGCATTTACTTACCCCTTTTGTGGCGTAACAGTGACCTTGTTTGAATAACTTTAAAAATGCCTGAGAATGTGTAGAGTATTACAGAATTACAAGCATTAATAAACAGATCAAGCATGTTACTACATAATGGGATTTTGAAATAAGTACGATAGAAACATTTCTATTAGAAGATGGCAATGTTTTGTGGTTATACAAGCTCGTATTTTATTTAATTTCAAACTCTTTAGCACTTCTTGTTGTCATTACTCTGCGTTATTAAAATGTAAAATTTTAATTAATGCTCTGGATATTTTCTATCTCTTAATTTTTTCTGCACTGAAAATAAGTTAATTGATCTTATACTATTACCAACAATAGTAGAACAACGTCTAGTACCAATAACAATATTATTCTTACAGAAAATTGCACTACTCCAAACAAGGAGGAGGCTGAATGTATTTCTTTATACTCCTGTCCTGTACTTACTAAAGCCCTTGCAACGCACGACGACGCATCGATAGAATTCGTTCGTAAGTCGAACTGTGGAGGAACGGCATTGGAACCAATGGTATGCTGTGGATCCTTATCGAACTTCAGTAAACCGAATTCAGTGGTGACATCCTCAAACGATGTTAAAAACGAGTTACTTCCGGACAGGCGTTATTGCGGTTATCAACACTCTGACGATTATACTTCTACAAAAAATAATACAGGAATAAATGAATTTCCTTGGTTAGCAGCATTGATATTCGAAACATTGGACAACAAAAATAAAACAGAATGTGGTGGTTCATTAATCAGCAACAGATATGTGCTCACAGCAGCACAATGTTTGAGGGGTAAACTGTAAGTAATACTGTTATATCATGCAACATATTATTAACAATTGTACTTTTATAGCGTAGCAGTTCGTCTGGGAGAATATAACGTTAAAAACCAAACTGATTGTGTTGAGGAGCATTCAAACTGGCATGAATGCAGCGAACCGCCCCAAGATTTTGCGATCGCAAAATGGATCATTCATCCACAGTTCAATTCAAGAGCTAAGTTGAATAACATAGCTTTGCTCAGGCTTGAAAGAGCTGTCGGTTATTCAGGTAGGAAAAAATCTGAATAAAGTGATAACATTAAACAAATTGGTAATAGATTTAAAGTCACAATAATTTAAAAATGGAAATACCTTGAAATCGATTCTTAAAGAACTTGCATCTTTCTCTCATTGCCATTTCATTTTTAATATTCTCTCAGATTTTGTAAACTTTTTAGGTATAAAGAGGGATCACAATTTTTCATAATGTGATTTAATTTTCAAATGGCTGCCTAACTCGGCTTATTTGATGTGATACCTCAGCGGTCAAATTCCTCTGTACTCAGGATTTTGGGTTCCGTACAGAAAGTACATAGTTTAATAAAGTAGGTACAACATTCCAAAGACTTCATATGCAAATTCTTATTCCTTATGTGCATTAAATCGAAGATCATAGACGATTGATAGCATGACTTGAATTTTATCTACAGCTTTTCGTGACAGGACCACTAATATTACTTTCTTCTTTTGATAGTGTTGAGCAAATCTATTTGTTTGGGCATTTCATGCAGCAGCTCGATGTTGGTGATTCTATAGGCCCAAAGTATTTTTAGGATTCCGAAATAGGTTCACATTTCGAACATCTGCCTCCATACCATATGAAAACGTAACACAGCGGAATCCTGGAACGTAGACCTAAGTTTCAATCTCAGCTAGTCAAGGCTTTTTCATTCTGTGGAACCCACCTAGCTTACTCGCTCCTGCAACGTATCGGGGCCATTTTTTATTAGTAGGATGACTTCTATCTGACATGTTCATTTCCACCTTCCAGAGCACTTGTTTCAACGACTGAATTTAGAAGTACTTGCACGTCTGCAAAGTTAGTTGCTGGTAAAACACTATCGTCAACATAAGGGATATTGTTTTTTATTACTCAAGAACATTTTAAAAGATTCTCGCTGAGTAGACATTGAAGAGACGGGCATGAAAACACACCCTTGGTGACTCCCCTTAGGATGACAAATTCCTCTAGAATGACACCGTTTGCTGCCAATGAAAATTAGCAAATAATTAGTTCAGTGAAAATTTCGATCAGCTGATCATGATGAACCATTTCCAACGTCGTTTCAAAATTGGTTAATGAATTGGATCACCCAACTTCCCTGGGTCAGGACTTAAATGTTGAACAGTGTCTCTCTGATTCTAGAGTCGTTCCTGAAACCAAGTTCTCTTTCCATCTTTTTACAAGTCTTTTTATCGGTGAAGTACCTCTTAGTATTTCATTTTCAAATATGCATACGATTCTATCATTTTCCATTTTAACAAAGTGTTTATTCCATTGTCTTCTTTTCTGTCTGAGTCGACAATTATGTTTTTTCTATAGCACATGTTAAAGTGTGCTTTTATCAACTCAAAACAGAAGGTCAAGTTTTACTTTAACAGCAAGGGTAGATAAAGTAGCACTTTAACATCAAGGATAGATAAAGTAATTTAATTTTCTAACTTTTGTTTAAATTAAATATGACAGCTTCGTATTATCGTAGCAACCCAATCTAGCTACTGACATTTTGAAATGTCATTATTTTCTTTTGAAATTGTGAAATTTCTTGCTATAGAAAAAAATATTGTATTATACACGACGATAAAGTTATTTCTATCCACTCTTGAAACATTAACGTCTCGACTTCGTCTCGACGTTAAACGATTCACTCGTGGATAAAATTTAACTTTATCGTCTTGTATAATAAATTACTATTTTTTACGACCGATCAGAAAATATGCGGTTTTTGGAGAATGTTTTCGCTAAAAAGTAACGTTTTGCCGGTCAAGATAGGAAAACGGGCATCAGGGACCGGTAATAGTACTTAACATTACAAGCTTGGTAAGAGGGTTTTTACTGGCCTTTGGCTTGCCAGTCACCTTCTTGAGTAAAACCTGTTACCTTGCGTGTATTGTTGAATATTTTATTTGTTCCTCACTTGTAAATAACTAGTAATTTACCATTTATTCAAAATGTCAAACTGACAAGCAACTAAATTCATCAATATGACATACTAAGGATGACAACTCTGGCTTTGCACGCTATCATTTATCTATGAGCACGCTTGTAAAATTTTACTGGCTAACCAGTAAAAAATTTACTGGCTAGCCAGTTAAGAAACATTTTCAAGGTGAATACAGTGACTTGATAAATTGATGTTTACAAGTGAGGAACAAATAAAAGCTTTTACCGCTCCCTGATGTTTTCGTTACTATGGAATCAAGTGTGTGTTATTGTTTGGATAAGTCAAATAATAGATACTAATGTCATAATTTTTTTTGAGTTTGCGAAAGTGAATTCGCAAGTTTGTAAGTATAGACTCGGATGTCGTAAAAAAATATTGTACGATACACGACCGGAAACTGTTTTGCAGGTCTCCTCAAGCTTCCAGGGTGAGCCGCAGGCGAGCCTTTTAATCTACTTGGTTCGACCTGCAAAACACTACATTCCGGTCTTGTAACGTAAATTACTATTATTCACAATCCATTAATAATAGGTACATTTCTAATCTTCAAAACAGTAGGAAAGCAAGTCACTGTCTACTTTACTTTCCAGCTAGCCGGGAAAGTGTTTCCTGGCTAGCTAAACGACACGTTCAATAAACTTGTCATGTTACCTAGCAACAGCGTCCCAGATTTCTTTGTTAAAGTGACCTATTAAATAAATAATAACAAAAACCGATTGTAAGTAAAATTGTATACATACCACTTTCAAAAGGTTTCATTCCTGTCGAGAGATTAAGTAGTTAACCGAGACGCGTAGGGTCGAGGTCAAATTTATCTCTCGACAGGAACGTAAAAAGATGGTCGAGATTTTTTAATATCGTTGCCAATAAAAACCGAACAATTCTTACACTTATTTTGGCTGAATAGTTCACTTTGTATCTATGGTTTATATAAATACATTCATTCATTCATAATCTATAGCATACGTGTTAATAAATAATACATCGCTTCGCGTCGCAGTTTAAATATTCCCTCGTGCTATAATCTATTGCTTATTCTCTGAATACATAATAGTACAACTATTTCCTCGTTAAAATGACGACATCCAGTGAAAAAAAAAGTCCGAGGGCGCCTATTACTGATCAATCGTGCATAATACCTATTTACGATATTAGGCCGGTAGCTAAGCATTTAGGGCCGACCTAGTATTCACGGTTGAACCCGCCAGGCCGAGACACGTAAACTAGCAAGGCCATAAACGCAGATACCGATCGTGTGTCGTATACATTTTTTTACAAGAACAAGAACACTTTCATTTTATTAAAGAACTATCCCAAAAGATTTTGTTTAAAAATGCTGTGATTCTTGTTGTAGGTTTGGTAGTACTGAAGTGTATTGTTAGTGACGTTGTCTATGTCAAATTCGAGGTTAGGTTTTGGGTAAGGCTGCTAACTATTGAATGCCTGAATGAGGGACATTATTACTCTGTCAGAGAAGGAGGGGGGGGGGGGCTAAGAATATAGAGTGAATGCCAAAAAGTCTGCATAGTATGGGAGTTTTTCATTATTTATTTTTCAAAAAAAGTTTTTGCGACATATATACCTAGTGATTTTTACTTATTTAGAAAATGGAATTTTTCGAAATTGTCAAAATCCTAAAATGCAATTTTTCGGAAATTAAGTAAAACTTCAATGCCATTTTTTAGAGTGTGTTAGTTTTAGCTAGCTGAGCAATCTCAAGACCAGAAACCACATATTTTTCTTTAACTTTAGCTAAAATTGAATTTTTCAATTTTTTTAAATATTTTTCAAAATTTCACATACCAAGACTTAATTTTCAAATTCAAATTTTTAGGTAGACTAATAATTTATAATTGAAAAAAAATAATATAAAATGTCAATTACTCTTTTCGATTTTTTATTATTTACTGAAATGTAATATATTCGCATAATTTTTACATTTTTGATCCAAGGTGCTTTTTAGGAGATATATTTTTCAATAATAATTAATATTTATTTAAATGGCTTCTAAAAACTCGAATCTAGCCCTGTTAACAAATTACTGGTACAAAAATCTTATAAATGTTCTTTTACAGTTGTATAAATGAGGAGACTTTTCTTTATCCAGGTTACACACACGATCATTGAAAATGAACAGGGTTATGCAATACATGTTACACATTTGAAACATTTGTGTTTGGCAAGCTATTATAACCGTGTTATCAAAAAAGTACTTCATCTAATGCACACGGTTTCATAAAAGTTGCCCGATATTTCTGTAATTTTGCATGGGGCCATAATATTAGTTGCACAGCCCTGTTCATTTTCAATGATTCTTGATTGATTGATTGATTGATTGATTAAAAGCAGGGATTTAGATGGGTTAGTAGTGAGCCCAGTTTTGCACTTCGACTCTGTGGTCTTTTGTGCCCCCCCTGACCCTATTAAAATAGATCTGCACCTTCAACGAGTTGTAGGAGGTGTTTTACGAGGTGCTCGTGTGTGAGAGCTGCTCCGTGTGGAGTTCCCCCGAAAAGTTGCTGTCTTTTGCGGAGTAACGCTGGACAGTCGAAGATTATGTGTGAGGCTGTCTCCTCCTCTTCCTGACATAATCTACAGAGTATGTCCCCTCTGTATATGCCTATTTTGTGTAGGTGTTTTCTCAGGTGGCAGTGTCCTGTGACTAGTCCTACCAGCCGTCTGATCTGAGTTCGTCCTAGATGGAGTACATCGGTTGTTAGTCTGCGAGAAGGCGTTCTAATTATTTCCTTCCCCAGTGTTTGTCCCTGTGTGGCATCCCAGCGAGAAGCGTGTTGTCTAACGGTCCATTTTTCTATCGCTGTTCGGATGCTTTGTTTGGGTATACCAAATACAGGTTCTGGGCCTATAAATGGGGTAGATGCACCAGCTTTTGCGAGGGCGTCTGCCGCTTCGTTTCCCTCTATCCCTGTGTGCCCTGGCACCCAAATGAGCTGAACAGTGTTCTTTTCAGCTAGGAGTGTCAGGTGATTTAAGCATTCTCTTGTTAGCACAGAGCTTACACGAGGTGATTCAAGCGCTTTCAGTGCCGCTTGACTGTCAGAAAGTATGCTTATGCGTTGTTGGGAATACCCGCGTTTTGCATTTTCCTGGACGCATTGCATTATAGCAAAGATTTCAGCTTGAAAGACTGTGGCTTTGGTCCCAAGAGATACACTAATGTCCTCTTTTGGTCTTACGCCATGTATTCCAGCACCCGTGCCCTCTGCTGTTCGGGATCCATCTGTGTACCAGACTAGCCCATTTGGCAGGTGGGTTGAGGTTTCTTGGGTCCAGTCATTGCGATCGTACCTCACAGTGAAAGGTTTGTCAAAGGAATACTCTGGAAGGCTGTAGTCTGAGCACATTTTTAAGATGGGGTTACCTTCGCCCACTTCCTGTATCCGTTTGTGTCCGCACCGTTCCTGGTTGGTGTTCCAGTTTCCGGTGGTTTTCATTCTGTATGCTCCAATTTGGGCTTCCCCTTTTAGATATATGTCTAGAGGTGTTAGTCCCAAGAGAGCTTCCATAGATGCTGTTGGAGTGCTATTCATAACTCCACAGATGCACAAACAGGCCAGTCTCTGTATCCTGGATAGTTTTTTAATTGCTGTTTTTTGTTCTACCTTTGGCCACCATACCAAGGTGCCATAGGATATCACGGGTCTGACTACTGTTATGTAGTACCAATGAACCATCATTGGTTTCAGTCCCCATGTTTTACCAAACATGCGTCTACCCATCATGAGGGCCATTTTTGCTTTGTTTGCTATTTTGTCTAGGTGTGCATTCCAGTTTAGTTTTGCATCTAGGGTAATACCCAGATATTTAACTTCCTGGCTAACCTGAATTCTTTCACCAAAGATTGTAAGGTTGTTGAAGGCCTCTACATTTCTTTTCTTAGTGAAAGGTATTATAGATGTTTTGCTAGGGTTTACCTTGAGGTTTTCCCTATTGCACCATGCCTGAGTGATGTTCAGTGCCCTTTGCATGAGAGCTGCAATGATGGTTGGATACTTGCCCCTTATGAGAATGACTATGTCATCTGCATAACCTTGGGTGTAGAACCCTTCGTCATTGAGTGTCTGCAGGAGATCGTTCACTACCATGTTCCACAGTAGTGGGGATAGTACACCCCCTTGTGGACAACCTCTGACAGCACGTGCCTTGAGGGATTCTTCTCCCAAATCGGCCTGTATCTGGCGTCCCTCTAACATGGTTTTTATCCATCTGTTTGTGATGTCGTCCACGCCATGCCTTAGGGTTGCAGTCATTATTGATTCGAAGGAGGTATTATCAAATGCTCCCTCTATGTCCAGGAAAGCAGCTAGG
The DNA here is from genome assembly GCA_940337035.1 of Agriotes lineatus. Taxonomy (NCBI): domain Eukaryota; kingdom Metazoa; phylum Arthropoda; class Insecta; order Coleoptera; family Elateridae; genus Agriotes; species Agriotes lineatus. Next base: position 135,135 of record CALNHX010000799.1, read on the forward strand.
GCTACTTCCTTGTTGGTTATCGACATTTCTACCCTACTGAGTAGGTTGTGAAGTGCCGATTCACATGATTTTCCTGGTTGATATGCATATTGGCTACGATGTATGGGATTGTCTTTCAAGACCCCATCTCGTATGTGCCTGTCTACCAGTTTTTCCATAGTCTTTAGACAGAAAGACATTAGGCTAATCGGTCTATATGCCTTTGGCAGGGTGTACGATGCTCGCCCTGGTTTGGGAATGAAGACGACCTTGATCGGTCTCCACGCTAGTGGCAAGTAGTTTCCCGCTAGGCATAGGCGAAAGATCTTAATTAGGATCGGTACCAGAAGGTCTATTCCCCGCTGCAGTAGAGCGGGGAAGATTCCATCTGGTCCGGGTGATTTATAAGGTGAGAAGGATTTTACAGCCCACTGTACCTTGCTGTGACTGATCACTTCCCTAGTTACCTTCCACTCGTCTCTCGCGGGCCTTTTTGAGAAGTTGCTAGGGACTGGCTGTGATGTTATGTTAGCCTGATCAGCCATCAGTGCTCCTGGAAAGTGTGCTTGAATTAGCATTTCCAGGGTTTCCCTTTCACTAGTTGTGTATTCCTGTGTCGGTTTTAGCATGTTCCCGACTGGATTTAAAGGGTTTTTGACAGAACTTTGTGGAGGCGTGCTGTTTCTGTGGTGCCTTCAATGTCCCCACAGAAGCTCCTCCATGAGTCTGTTTTTGCTTTTCTCAGAGCTTTGTTATATTCGGTTAGAGCCTGGGCGTGTTGGCCCCACTCTCCGTTCCTTTTTGCTCTGTTAAAGAGTTTTCGTGCTCTTTTCCTCAGGTTGGCCAGGTGTTCATTCCACCATATGACCTTCCTGTTGGTCTGTCTCTTTCTCAATGGACAGTTGTTTTCATATGAGGTTAGTATGGCGTCATTCATTTGGTCCACAATTACCTCAATGTCTGCTGGCGTATGGATATGGGTTTTAACATCGGATAACTTGCTAAGAAGTTCCTCCCTGTATGCAGCCCAATCAGTTTTCCTGGGATTTCGATAGGTTATTGTTGCCTTTTCAAAATCTGCCAGGAAGTACTCAATGTGTCTATGATCAGACAGTGATGGTTCGTTAGATACGCGCCATTGTATTACTCTGTCCTGCAGTCCAGCCGTGGACAGAGTTATGTCAATGACTTCTTGCCGACGTCGAGTTACAAAAGTGGGCTCACTACCTCGGTTAAGTATTTGTAAGTTATTACTTACCAAATATTCCAGGAGATCGGTTCCTCTCTGGTTTGTGTCCGTGCTGCCCCATGCAGTGTTGTGCGCATTGGCATCGCAGCCTGCTAAGAACTGGAGGCGGTTGGCCTCGCAGAACGTTACAGTTTCCATCAATTCTGTGCTTGGTGGAGGGTTGATGGCATCGTAGGGAAGGTATACGGAGGATATCACTACCTGCCTCTCGTTGCCCTCCCTAATTTGTTTCAGTTTAATGGTTGTTAGATCCCTAAAACATAAGTTGTACAGAGCCATGTATTTTACCCCCCCTTCTTACATAAATACATGTCCTGGGTATATCAGAGGATTTATCGTATATTAACTCACCTCTGGCTTGTCCGAGTCCCATTATTTGGCCCCTTACTATCCATGGTTCTTGGATGAGGGCCACATCAATGTCCTCGGTTTGTAACCGGCTGCATAATACAGCCGTGGCTCCCCTACTGTGTTGGAGGTTTACTTGCAGTAGCCTCAGGACACTTGCTGGTGCTGGCGCCATCTTGTCCGTCAGGGGTAGGTACAGATAAACATCTGAATGTTGCTCTGCCTAGGCCTAAACATGGCTTCATGTTCAGGTTACGGAGAGTGGTTAGGGATGCCTCGTCGATCAACATGATCAGTGTCCTGCCTTTAGGCTCCGATACACTGTTGATGACTCGCCAGTCCTCTGTCTTCAGCCCCTTGTTCTGGGTCTTAAGGAGATCAAGGATATCCTTCTGCGGTTTGGTACTAAAGGGTTTGGGAGCCCACATAAGTACTTTGGCCGCATTCAGGATCTCCTTGGCTGGTCCTACTCTGAGCCTAGCTCCCTCCCACAGCTGGAGGTTTGGAGTCGTGGTTGTCAGCCATGACTTCGTTTCCTCGCTCTTGCAGGAGAGGATGACTGCACCTTTTTCAAAGTAGCAGCTGTTGAACTGTGGTCCTGTTCCTTCCCCTCCGGGTTGGATTTGTCCCAACAGTGCGGACTGAATTTCTTCGGTTTGTTCCTCCGTCAGGCGTGTCTCTGGGAAGTCCTGAGGAGCTATAGCCATTTTTAATCCTTTAAGGGCTTCCTTAAAGGTTTCTTTCCTCACTGCATTATCATCAGTGCAGGACTTTTTTGCAGTTGTCGCGGTTTGGGAGTTTGGTGTGCTCCCGTCGGACCTCTGCCTCTTTTTAGAAAGTGTAGTAGCCGGTACGCCTGAGCCGCCAGCTATTTCTCCTTTCTTAGAAGGTGTAGTAGCCGGTACGCCTGAGCCGCCAGCTGTTTCACCTTTCTTAACACTGCCGGTGGGAGCGTGTGAGCTCTCGTCACGGTTTGTGTTAGGTTTCTTGGGGTTCTTTCTCCTATGGCGTATGGGTTCGCCAAGAGCTTTGGCCCTCTCGATTGCGGCTTTCCGTCTCTGTGCTCCAGAAAGCCGTTGCAGTGACACCTTTTCGATTTTGGAGGTTAGGGTATCAGCCTCCAAATCGACGGTGGTTCCCTCCTCAGTTATGGTTTTTTAGCCACATCTGATTTGGGTGATTTCAACAGGGCTTCTTCATCCCCGCTGGAAAGGTTAGGTAATATGTCTTCGTTATCCATATTGTTCCCACGAGTATGGGGGAAAGGGTTTCGACACGCACGGAGCCCCCTGCATACGTGAAGGGCTAAATACAACGGGGTGCGCCAGGTGCCCCGAGGTTGGTCGCTAGAGACCAGGTTGCCTCCTGGCCATGCATCCCTTCGGCGCGCACCGTACCTTGGGATTAGGGGGGTTTTTATAGTGGGGCCCCATCCACACAAACCAGGCGGTTAAGCCCAGTTCCCCGTGCCCCAGGTTGACACTACCCTGAGCGCCGAAGGCCACTCAGGGGTCGTTGCATCAAACACTGGTGGTTTACGGTATGCGAGTTGGTCTGCGACAGCTGTGCTGCTGACCAGTCATTCCCGTAAAGGGTCGTGGCCGTTCCCCTATCCGCCACCTGGGGACGCACCCGGTCGGCGCTCAACCGACATGGCAATTAAGCCATGCTCTCGGGTTCAATGATTCTTTGTGTACATGTTCTAAAAATCGCCCAATGAATGAGCTTTTGGAATTTGTCCGCCAAACGCGAAATACGTAAAACATCACAGTTTTGGCAGCAGTGTATTACGAAAAACTATAAGGATATACTAAAGAATGCGGGACTAGCGGGACGCATTTGACATTTTGCGGGACGATTTCAATGCATTATTTGAATGCGGGATCAGTACTAATATTGCGGGGCCGTCCCGCACAATGCGGGACGGTTGGCAGCCTTAGTTTTGAGTCAAACTGACAAAAAATCTAACCTGATAACCTCGAATTTGACATCGACTAACGGTGCCCGCAACAATATACTTCTTCAGTACTGCCAAACGTAGAATACGAATCACAGCTATTGCTAAGTGCTACCGGCCTATGCCATAAAAACGTACCTACCGGACTCGTTGTTAAGCTAGTAGATAGTTGCTACCAGACCAGTATACAAAACATATTATTACATATACAGTGAGAATAATGCAAGACTATACATGGTTGAATTATGCAAAATTAGACATAGTGAATTTACTTAATGTTACCATGGTGTTCGTAAACAAAATAACAACATAGTGATTACAGAAACTAATTGAAACTGGATTATTTAATTGTAATTTCAAAACCGAAAATTGTTACTAGCATGGGTACATTGATTAATGCCAATAATGTAAAACTGTACATGGCTGAATTATGCAAAATTAGACATAGGGAATTTACTTACTGTTACCATGGTGTTTGTAAACAAAATAACAACACAGTGACTACAGAAAAAGCCGACAATTGTTACTAGCATGAGTAAATTGATTAATGCTAAAATAAAGTTGCCAATGTATAGTCTTACATTATTCACACGGTATGATGCAACTAGTGGGTTCTTGATTATCAAATAATCATTTCTGTTTACACGAGATATATTGTTTGGCAATCACGTAAGTCCGAAAGACGAGCGTGATTGCCTAAAACAATATATCGAGTCGAAGCAGAAATGATTTGATAATCAAGGAGACACGAGTTGCATTCGGCTAGATTATATCACGAGTCAATAAACAACGTTTGAACAGTTTATTTATAAATATTAAAAGTACAGTGTGGTTGCTATGACGATTGCACTTTCAGCAGATAACACGAATTTTGTGAAGGTATCTGACTATCAGTTATAGTCAAGAAGGTATATGATTATCACCGTTGCTATGTACATTATCAAAAGTTAATAAATGCCTAACTATGCGTTTTTACCGTTTTTCATTGGTTGATGTTATATGGAGTGGTATAATCACTAGATTGAATTATGCTAGTACATAATCTTCTGAGCATTACTTTTACAGTAAGGTTAGGTTTCATGTTGACTGGTTGACATTTAATTGAATCTTAATTATGGCTATTATAAACGAAAATTGTCCCAGTGTAATGTCTACCTAGTTAAAACCTAATTAGAAAATAATATTTATATTGTTTATAAAAGCGAGAACTACAATCTAAAATAATTAAGATATCAATCAGTGAACATTAAACCTAACCTCACTGCAAAAATGATAATCAGCAGCCTATGTACCAAACCAATTCAATTTAGTGATAATGCTGGTTGCCAATGATTTTTCTAGAATTCCTCCAATTGCACGGACTGTATGTAGTGCTAATATAGTTCATGCAATAGTAATTTTCCCAATAAAATGATCAGTTTAATTTTGTTTATATAATACCAGCAAATGAAATATATACATATAATCAGAAGTAATGCTATCGGGTGACCATAAATTATTGTGATTTTTTTTCTTACGTTGGCACTGTTTATGTTGTAACTGTAAGTCTATGTCAAGTTCGAGGTTAGCAGGTTAGGTTTTGCGTCAGTTTTGACACAGAATGACGCAAAACCTAACCTGCAAACATTGGATTTGACATAGACTTACAGTGCCACTAACATAAACAGTACCAACCTAAAAAAAAATCACAATCTTTTATAGTAACCCGGTATAAGTACTTCGTCATTATGGGGTGATATGTCGATAACTTGTTGCACAATAATAAAAGGGTGTCAGTTAAATAGTCCGACCGCGTCAGCGGGAGGATCATTCTGTCAAACTGACACGATTTGTTATTGTGCAGGAAGTTTGAGACGTATAACCTGTTTGAAGTACGCATTGTATTCGATTTGATTATTTTTTGAGTAAATTTTAATATTAGGATTAAATAAATATTTTATTGGCAGCTCGATTTGTTTTTATTAACCTAACTGAAAGTCATCTCCATGAAAACAACATCAAGTTGACATGTATTGCGTCGCCTAGTGAAGTTACTCTAGTATAATCGATTTTGTATAATCAGTTATAATATCACAAGAGCATCGAAAATAATCGATTATTTTCCGAGTAACGAGACGTAATCTGCGAAAAACCACGAGAGCGCAGCTCGAGTGGTATTTTAAGGATTACGTCGAGTTACGAGTGAAAAATAATCATTATTTTCGATTGCTCGAGTGGTATTCGTTACGATTATATAATGAATAGACCGATAATAATAAATGATCTTATTTCTTAGGTTGGCACTGTTTGTGTTAGTGGCACTGTTTATGTTGGTGGCACTGTACGTCTATGTTAAATTCGACGTTATCAGGTTAGGTTTTGCGGCAGTTTGTGTCAAAACTGACGCAAAACCTAACCTGCTAACCTCGAATTTGCAATAGACAGTTATTACATCATGGCTCTAGATTATTATTATCCATTATTTTTGCTTTGTTGGACCCACCGAAACACCGAAGTGATTATACCACGTCGTCAAGGGTATATCCGTTTATCTATACCTTGTAACTAAGTAAAATTCTCAATTACTATTGGCCAAATTTATAATGAGTTATATAATCGAAATTATACAAAATAACTTAACTAAGCCCAGCCTTCTGATTGGTTGAGATCGCTACGAAAAAAATAATCTACAAAATTAAAAATATTTTGGGAAATATGCACACGCTCTATTAGCTGTTCTCCGCCATACTTAATTAGTTCATTAGGCATATTATCTATGCTTGGAGACTTCCTTTTTCAAGTTTCTAATAGTTTTACTAACCCTTTCCGTTATGGATTACTCTTCTAAAGTGTTTCAGTTTCATTCGTTGTTACCGTTCCCTCGAAGGTTTTCTTCCCAATTTCATAGTTGTTTCATATGTCACTCACTGTTGTTATTTTATATGATCTATGATACCACATTTATTAACTGGTTTCTCTCTTGTTTTCAATATGCTTCATATATATTTTTGGATTGACTTATTACATTTTTGTATTCTCGAAATGTGTCCACTATTTCATTACGCTTATGTTTTGGATACGCATTCTCTATTTCCATGCTATCATCTTAATTTCTAGGGTCGACCATGATTTTGTGCTTCCTTGGCTGTTAATTTTTTCCTTTATCATCCCTAAGCTGCTTGTAATGTATATAGATTTAGCTTTTTCCAACTTTCGGCCATCCTGCTAGGGAATTTATTTCTTTTTTTGGTCGTAACCTTTGTGATATAGCCACTCCAAGGTTTTTGATCTGGTCTCAAATGTTGCTAACTAAAGATATTTTGCCATCATATTACGCAATTAATTATACATCAAACTATAATAAAGTACCTAGAGCAATTTGATGCTTTTGCTTTATTTTTTGTTCTATTATTGCCAATAAATATTGATTTAATGGTAAAAGGTGCATTTGTATAAGAAATTGTCTCCAATAGAATCTACTTCGTCCACTATCTTATTAGTTCAATTTCGAAATGTTACAGATTATATTCGCCCCATATGTCTGCCCACGCCAGAAACAAAGTCCGCTGAAGTAGGGGATATATTGACAATGACTGGTTGGGGGTCGAATATCGCCGGTGGAGAACAAGTTGAAATTAAGAAAAGAATTTTAGGGAGGTTAATAAGCAATGAAGAATGCGTAGCAGCTGTTGAGGTGTACAGGAATAAAGTGACGGAAAATCATTTTTGCACCATAGAACTAGACTCTGATACGGAATATTACTGTTATGGAGACAGCGGCGGACCTGTATCGATTTCCCACAGAAACCAGTGGCAGCAGGAAGGTATAATGTCCTTTGGCGTGCACGTATGTCATATAGGATACCCGGATGTGCACACGAAGGTTTCGAGATATTTGGATTGGATTAAGGAAAATATAGAACCGTAACTGACAAATTTCTGCATGATCAGTGTAACTATTTAGTATTGAAAATAAATGTCTTCATTCATATCAACATTTACTATTTTTCTATTTTCATTAAACACATGATTTCAAGCTATGCTAAAATCATGATGATATGTTATAAGTTTAACATCTCTGTTTAACCGTCAACTAATTACTAAAATTAAAAGAGAGAACTTAAAATAATAGTAGATTATGCAATGAGGGAGAAAAATGCGTTATTTTGCTGAGGTGCAATTTGTGATTCGAGGGCGAAGCCCGAGAGTTCCATAGCACTGAAGCAAAATAGCAGTCTCTCCGAATTGCATATACTATTTTCTCTACGACCACTACTAAAAGTAGGCCCTTTAGCGCTAGCTTTTTGCACTAAAAGTGACGTTTTTTAATTTAGCGTGTTAAAGGTGAAATCAGCTGTTTACTTTTAGCCCATGTACTAAAAGTGAAGTGAGGTTATAAAACTACCATTCCTAACTGGAAGTGAGGTTGTAAAGTTATTCTAGCTACTTCTTGCGTTAGAGGTAAAGTGTTTTTTAAATAATTAAAGCTGTATGTAATGAATAAAGTCAGATGTGTACTATTATAATTACCTTTGATAACTGACTGACAGCACTGGATCCCGAAAAATTTACCTGCGCGTCAAGGCCATCTCTTTATTATGACATAAATTGTAACTGTCATAAATGCAAACCTTTGTTAAATCGACATTTATAGATTAATAACAGTAAATTTAAGGTAGTAGCTATTTATCACGTTGCTGGAAGGTTTAAAACTATAAACCTGTTTTTTTTAAACTTAATTTATTGACATTTTTAAATTTTAAAATTGGTGGCACTGTAAGTCTATGTCAAATTCGAGGTTATCAGGTTAGGTTTTGCATCAGTTTTGACACAGACTGCGCAAAACCTAACCAGCTAACCTCGAATTTGACATAATTGTTGTGTCAATCATAATGAAAACTGCCTAGGTAAATTTCCTTCCTCTAGGGAATAATAATTCATTATTTCTGTCACAATTTTGGTATCGGAGAAACAGTGTTTTTTTCCCAGACGTGAAAAAATATGTTTATTTGCATTTTGCACTAATTGTGTAATTAAATAGATAGGTTTAAGTCACTGTAATGACATGATCGCTCTGAACATAAAGCAGATGTACCTGGAACAAATAAACGATAGTGTATTATGGGACAAGTGTATGAAATAAAATTTCAACGTTGAGAGTGGATTTTTCAACGAGCAAAGCGAGTTGAAAAAAGTAACTCGAGACGTTGAAATTTTATCAGCCACGAGTTGCATATACTGTTTTTTCTAGGAAATTTAACTTATTTTAACAAATTAATGCACTTTAGAAAAAATTAAACGTAACGTGACATTTCTCTTGTCACCAATTGAATGTCAAACAGTTTGAAATCGCGCTAGTCCGAACATTTCTATCTCTAGTGGTTGAAATGCAATTTCAACCACCGGAATCAATGTCAAAATGACTGATTTCAATGTCAGGAGTAGAAAATATTAGTTTGTATACCAAGGCACTGAAGTTTAGCTTTCTATCACGAATGTGGATTTACGAGGCCCGTAGGGCCAAGGCAAATAAACCAATTGTTTAGTATTAAGAAATGTACAAACTACGTCGCTACTTTTGCCGGATACTTCTTCGTCGACATCTGGACATTTTTATGACTAACAGCCCCTAAATCGAAAAGGGCAGACTCGAACCGACGCGACGTTAGCCCTGGTCGGTCGCATAGGTTTATAGGTATTTACGTTTCTGTACATAACATTTCGTTCGTATATTTTTAGTTAAATAAAGTATATTTTAAAACGTTTGCTACCGAAATCAATTATTATTTAGCTTACAGTCCGCTACTGAACTCTTTCAGGATAGTACACTTGGTCCTAATCGTACCGGATTTCGGATTGGTATTGTGGTACGCGTTCTAAAGAACTGTATTGTGCAAACGAGAAGTGCGTGGTCGAACGTAAAGACATCAAGCGAAGTTAGTTAGTGAGTCTCAATAGAAACAATAGAAGAAATCGACGTAGAAGTTAGAAAGTCGATAGTCGGCGTGTTGGATCAATAACGCAACGAAGAAAGCCGTAGACAAATCACAGCCGCTGAAAAAAGCAACGGTGCAAGTTTAATAGTAAGTGGCCATTATTTTCTTTCCCAAATATCCTATCCTTATCTGCTATCTTTTTGAAATTAATAGTCAATCAAAATGACACAAAAGCAATTTAATAAACGTAACCAATTTAAAGAGAAATTAAACGGGTTTTGTGCATTTCTCTCCGATTATGACGATTCTAATTTAACACAACTAAGAATGAGATATTCAAGAATCGAATCTATAATAGATATAGTTGATGAACTTCAATCAGATATAGAAGCTAAGGGGGAGGAAACAGGCGTAGATAGTGATGAGAGGCGAGCGTTTGAACTCCTTTATTTTGATGTAATGACACGAGCAAAATCGTACATAGATATCGCGGATAGGGACTTAATTAATAACACACCCCAATCACTTCAAAATTCTAATAATTCGGTAATAGACCCGGCAATCAAACTTCCTGCGCTTTCATTAGCAACGTTCTCGGAAGTTATAGCGAGAGGAGGAATTTTCGCGATACTTTTGAAGCAATCGTGCATAAAAACAACAACCTTCCCAATACTCAAAAGTTTTATCTCCGAATTTCGTTAAAGGGAGACACTACGGGCTATTGAGACCATCGAAGTGACAGATGTTAATTATGAGTTGTCCTTACAAATATTAAAAGAACGATATAAAAATACAAAGCTTTTAGTGAACGGTCACATCCGTGAAATATTTGAATTGCCCAATTTGCATAAAGAAAACGCGGTACAAATGCGGCACTTATAAGACACTGTATTGCGAAATATTATATGTTTAAAATCGTTAAAATTACCAACAGAATCTTAGAGCCCATTATTGATCTTCATTATTAGTGGGAAATTAGATAACGTCACAAGCCGCATGGGAGGGGACACTGCATAAGGCTGAACTCCCTGAATTTGAAGAGTTTATGTATTTCTTGAAACAAAAACGCAGTGTTTTAGAATCGCTGAAGCATTTAGAAACAGCATGGAAACCAAACCATGACAAATTAGATAATAGGAATTCAAATAGAAATTTAAAATCGTTTGTAGGGGTCTGTGCAATAGCTAGTTGTTGCGTATTTTGCAAAGAATCGTATACTATTTTCAATTGCAAAAGATTCACGGGATAGCCAGTCCTAGAAAGATATGCTTGGGTTAAAGAATTGAAATTGTGTTTAAATTGCCTACAACCGAATCACGGGGTCATAATTTGCAAATACAAACAATTGTGCATGAGATGCAATAGAAAACATCATACCATTTTACATCGCGATAGCGAACACACCAATGTAGTAGCCGTTAGAAATAACGTAGACAGTTCAGAACCATTGCCAACAACAAGCGAAACTGTAGTAGCATCAAGTCAAGTCATTGATAGTGGAAATGGACAAATTTTATTAGCAACAGCCTGCATTGATGTAGCGTAGCAGGTCCAGTTGGACATTTTCGAAAGTGTGTGTAGAGTGTTATTAGACTGTGGATTAATGTCGCACTGTATAAGTAAACTTTATTGTTATATTTATTGTTAGTGGCATTGGAAACGGATTAGTGCGCGCAGAACATTGAGTAGATGTGACATAAATCACGTTTCAATAATTTTAAAAAAGTTATTACATGCTTAGTATTCGATACAATAACGGGAAATTTACCAATGTATACTTTTGATTCTAAATTAATTAGTATACCTAACAACATCGCGTTAGCGGGCTCAGCAGTTTGTCAAAGCGATAAAATAGATATTTTAATTGAAAGCAGTATTTTTTGGAAGCTTTGTCAAGCGAACGAATCTTCTTAGGTCAGGAAAAACCCCATTTTGCAAAATACAGCGTTCGGCTGGATTATCGCTGGTAATTTAAATGGTCAAGCGCAGCCGGAAAACATTTGTACATTGTTTATTAAAAACGGATTTGTAAAGATTTTGGTAAGTGGAAGAAGCGGACGCGCTGAGGAAATTGACCCCTGAAGAAATTAAATGCGAAAATTTATTTACCACTACCGCCAAATGTCTAGCAGATGGTCGTTTTTCTGTTAAAATTCCGTTTCTTAAAAATGTAAATTGTTTAGTACAATCACGGGACATCACGTTAAAACGTTTCTAGGCAACCGAAATACGTTTGATAAAAAGTGATAATTTACGCAAAGAATACATAGAGTTCATGAATGAATACGAAACATTAGGTCACATGGAGCGTATCAGCGAGGTAGCCGATTGCAACACTCAATTGCATTATTTTTTACCACACCATCTTGTAATAAAGGAGAGCAGTACGACTACACGTTGTGGAATTGTGTTTGACGGTTCGTGCAAGTCAGATTTGTCACTTAATGACGTACGATACGTCGGAGCCACAGTCCAGAATGAGTTGTGGGAAATCTTATTGCTTTTTAGAATACATAAATACGTATTGAGTGCCGACATTCAGTAGATGTATCGGCAAAATTGGGATAGACGAAAGTCATAGAAACTTTCAAAAAATATTTTGGAGAGCTGACCCAACTCAGGAAGTTCATTGTTATGAATTATGTTATGAAAACAATCACATATGGATTAAGCTCTTCGCCGTTTTTAGTTACGCGCTTTTTAAAAAAGAATTCTGAAACACATTCGATCGCGAATGAAATAGTAGAAAATATTTTTTTTGTAAACGACTTGTTGAGTGGTCAGGAAACTATTGAAAAAGCGCTAAAGGTTAAAAGCAAGATTATCAAAATTTTGGAGTCAGTTAAGTTTAAATTACGTAAGTGGGTCTCAAATGAGCCCAGGATTTTAAGTCAATCCGAGGTAGAATAAAATAATAGATTGAAAATACTGCCGTGGTGGGACTCTTGTGTAAACAAAACATTAGAAATATTATGGAACGCAAAAACTGATGTCTTGCAGTATGACGTAAAAATAGCAAAATTTGAACAAATAACAGAAAGAAATATTTTATCAGACATTAGCAAGATTTTTGAACCATATGGCCTTCTACAACCAATTATAATTAAAGCAAAGCTTCTAATGCAAATACTGTGGCAAGAAAAAATCGGTTGGGAAGATCCAGTTAGTTTAGAAAGTCAAGAATTATGGATGTTTTTCAAGATGATTTAATGCAGATAAACGCACTAGAAATTCCAAGACACATTCGTCTTAGTAACGCTGTCAATTTTCGAATTGCATTCGTTTTGCGATGCCTTTCAACATGCATTTGGTGCACGCGTATTTTTAAAATCAATCACTGTCGATGGAAACTGCAGCGCAAATTTAGTATGCCCAAAATCGAAGGCCGCACCGCTTAAGAAATTAACAATTCTACTCCTAAAACTCTGCCAAGCATTAATGCTTGCAAAATTAAAATGTCGTGTAGAAAAGGCTTTAAATTTAAACATTACCAAACGTTATTTTTGGTGCGATTGCTGCAATTTGAAGTTCGTATTAAGTTGGTTGCGAGCTGAACCGAATCGCAGGAAAACATTTTTATCTAATCGCGTTTGAGAAATTCAAATGTTGACTTGCATTGATGATTGGCATCACGTCGATGGTCCAAATGATATAGCAGATGTAGTCTCACGAGGAATAAGCGCAAGAGAATTAATTCATCCACACGTATGGTGGCGAAGGCCACATTATGTTAGAGAAAATGTTGAATATAATTTCAAAAACGAAGAAATTGATTGCTATATCGAAATTCTTTAGTTACAGTTGCAAATTGTATCGATTTGTATATTTTTGAAAAATTCTCTTCATTAAACAAACTAATTCAAGTAACAACATATTGCATGCGATTGTTAAATAATTTTAGAAATAAAAATAATCAAATTCTGGGACGTATAACAGTATAACAGACGAAAAACGAAGAACGTTGTCCGCATTAATTTGACTAGCTCAAACACAACTTAGAAAACCTCGAAGTCTTTCATCTCTCAACCCGTTTCTAGATAAAAAGGACATAATACGGTGGAAGGTTAAGAAATGCAGATCTCGTTTACGAAGAAAAACATGCCATTATTTTGCCTAGTAAGCATAAATTAACAGAATTAATCGCAACAGACGTTCACATTACTCAAATTTATTGCGAAGCGCAATCGTTATTGTATAAATTACGTGAAAATTACTAGCCACTAAACGGCAAAAGTTTGGCAAGGAAAATTTTTTACAGACCTGTCACGTGATTTAAATCAAATTCTAAGGGTGTCATACCTCCGATAGCCGATTTACCTGAAGAGCGGCTTGCTCCTAGTTCACCCTTCGAAATTTGCTGAATAGATTATTGTGTTCATTTTCTGTTGAAGGACAAGAAAATTCGAGGTTGCAAGGTTGTTAAGTGTTATGTTTGTGCACTTGTTTGATTTACGACTAAGGCTACATACCTTGAATTAGTTAGTTCCTTAAGCGTTGAAGTTTTTATAGCTGCACTTCACAGATTCGTGTCAAGAAGTATTCCGCGTGGGATTTGGAGCGATAATGTTACACATTTTATTGGAACAAGGAGAGAATTGCGTGAATTGCACGATTTTATAAATTCAGAGGGAACCGATCAAAAAATTAAGAATTACTGTCTCTCAAAGAAAATAGTATAGAAAAATATTCTACCGCGATCGCCGCACTTGGGCGGAGTTTGGGAAAGTTCTGTAAAATTGTTTAAATTTTACCTAAAAAGAATAGCTGGTAATGCACATTTAGTGTATGAAGAATTTATCACTCTTATTATACAAATTGAAGCAGTACTAAATTCACGTCCCATTCAACCATTAACTTCCGACCCTTTAGACCTCAATCCTCCAATTCCCGGCCACTTTCTAATTGGTCGACCAATTTCCAGCGTTGTGGATAAAGATTTAAGAAGTGCCAAGAAGGATCGACTCGTGAATTTCCAAAGGGTTCAGTTACTGACGCAACATTTTTGGAACCGCTGGGCGAAAGAATATTTGTCAACGCTGCAGCAACGACCTAAACAATGGAGCACTTACCAAACTATTGAAATTGGGTCTTTGGATATCATAAAAGAATACAATTTACCGCCTTGTCAATGGTCAGTAGCCAGGGTCCTCGCCCTACACCCCGGTGCAGGAATCGTTGGTTTAGCTACAGTGAAAACATGCAATAGCATCTTGAAGCGACCGTTAGTGAAATTTTGCATGTTGCCATCTGGTGAAGGACAATAGCAAAGGTGCGTGGAATTAAATCAACAACTGCCATAAAGTATCTAAACTGTGTTAGATTTAAGCAAAATTCTTGAACCTCTTTGAGGAACGAACTTTAGGACTTTTAGAAGCGTTCTGGTTATCTTTAGCATAATTTTAGATTGTAATTCATGTAGTTACATTCTACACTTTTATTATGATTCTAGTTTAAATAGATTAACTTGTATATAATGTTGAAATCATGAATGTTTCAAGGTGGCGAGTATATTTAGGATTAAGCAGTGTACAAACTGCGTCGCTATTTTTGCCGGCTACTTCTTTGTCGACATCTGGACATTTTTATGACTTGCAGCCCCTAAATCGAAAAGGGCAGACTCGAACCGACGTTCGCCCTGGTCGGTCGCATAGATTTATAGGTTTTTACGTTCTTGTACATAAAATTTCGTTCGTGTATTTTTAGTTAAATAACAGTAATTTATTATACAAAACGATAAAGTTAAGTTTTATCCACGAGTGAATCGTTTAACGTCGAGACGAAGTCGAGATGTTAATAATTCAAGAGTGAATAGTAATAACTTTATCTTCGTGCATAATGCAATTTTTTTTCTATAGCAAAAACTTTAACAATTTCAAAAGAAAGTAAGGAAAATTAATCACATTATAAAATCTCAGTAGCTAGATTGGGTTGTGTAATATTTAATTTAAATAAAAGTTAGAAAATTAAATTACATTATCTACCCTTGACGTTAAAGTGCTACTTTATCTACCCTTGCTGTTAAAGTAACACGTGACCTTTTGTTTCGAGTCGATTAAAGCACACTTTATCATTTGCTATAGAAAATATTTAAAACGTTTGCTACCGAAATCAATTATTGTTTACCTTATAGTCCACTACTGAACTCTTTCAGGATCGTACACCACATGAGGGATAAAAAGAAACTTCAGTGCCGAGGAGTGCATTATGCTTTATTTTAAATCAAGAGATCGTTAAATTACAAGATTTTAATCAACATTTGTAGGTTATGTTAACGTCGGTTGACCTTTAACTGTCAACTCGCCACCTACAAAAAAGTCGTAAAATAATGGATTACTTTACTGCCGATTTCCTTTACTTTAATGACGATTTTGAGGTACTTTGAAGCCGATTTCAAATAAAAATATATTTCTTATTTTATTATCCATGATTATTAAAAGTGGTGGTAGTAACAAGTAAGAATTGAAAAAATAGAGAGACCAATTTAATAGTATCGATTGTAGAGTAGAAAGTGTGTAGTCAGCAGGTAGTGAGCTCAAACCTGGACAGTGTTTACATCTTACACTCTCCTTCCACCATGCCAATACCTTTGGTGGTCGTGGACCTTGTGAAAGGGCATTTTTCCGTATCAATGGGTTAGGCTAGGCGCTTCGCATATATTAAGAGGAAGAAGAAGAATTGTGTGTTGATTAGGAGGGTTTGGCTTGCTAGTAATATTTTTGAGGGGTATGCAATTAATTACAGTCGCCCACCCGTCTGGTCTCATTTTCAAAAAGCCTAACTATAATATAACCTTTCCCTCCTACAGTTCGTCTAAGGAATACTTTCCCTAACATCATGTGTGCATTAAGTAGGTAATCACAGAAATTATCATAAATTGTGTTTGCACTGGTTTACGGACGTTTCGCCCCCGCCGTTTCGCCCCCTAACCGTTTCGCCCCCGAACCGTTTCGCCCCCGAAGTTTTACCTCTAGCTTTAGCCAGCTTCAGCTGTATTCAGTTGCACCACGAGGAGTTAGCTAGTAGAATTTCCACAACCGTTTTTTATTTTTTTTAAATTTTCTTTCGGTTTGTGCTTTAATTTTAGTTTTTCTTTGTTTTTTTAAATTTTTATTTGTATTTGCTTGTTGGTGTTTGTGTCTTAATTTTAGAGGTTTTTAGTACATACATATAAAGAAAAAGAAATCTTTCAAGATCCATATTCGGACGTGCAACCGGAATAAGAAAATTCAAAGTTGGACGCAATCCCACGCAAATAATCAATAACTTGACGATTTTAAAAATCTTCAACGATTCTTTTCACAAGAGCTGATATTGCGACATACTTTTAATGTGGTTTTCATGAACAGGTTTTCGCTTGTTTCGTTTTAACAAAACGTACTACGCCATTAGTAGAAACATAAAACTGAACTGAACTAGTCGTAACGAAACACACAGTAGAACAGTTGACAATATAATGACTTACTACTGTCTATCCCACTAATGGGAAAGTGATTAAAAAGTGATTATCAAAATTGCAGATCATGGTTTTTATAATAGGTCATTACAAATTCTTGTTGCTGTTAAAATATTTCTTTTGCTTTATATGTATCTACTAAAAAACTCTAAAACACCAACAAACAAAAGCAAATAAAAATTTAAAAAAACAAAAAAACACTAAAATTAAATAAAATTTTTATTAAATAATAAAAAAAAGGTTGTAGAAAAAAGAGGGAAATCATTTAGTCTATTTATTTAATTTTCACACAGAATATGTTGGTTTAATAGGATCAGACCTTTTTGCGGATTTACCTGCAAATGTCGATTACCGTTGGAATCATGTCCAGACGGAAAAAACCACAATACCTTTCTTTTATAACGAGTCCCGAGTAAAACAAGAAATACAAAAAAGAAATCAATGTAACTTTTCCAAAATTAACCAACACACACTAACTTGCATTTATGTGCCACCTAGGACAGAACAAACCGTCAAATTACCCGCAGTAGGTACAAATAGAAACAAAATTTCACCTAACCGAAATTTCACACAACATTTGTCTATGCCATCAGCTATAGTTAGATTACATAACAATTGGTTTTATACTACTGTAATTAATACCTCTGACGAAGAACAAACATTAACCATCAGCAACCCACTCTATTTAATCGATTAGGTTGACAACCAAAACATCGATCAAGTTCAAATTAACAATCATAATACTACCAATCAACCGTCACATAATAATAGTACAAAAAATTTATTGCTACAAAACCTACGAAAGGAACATTTAAATCCCGAAGAAAAATCTTTGCTAACAAATTTATGTCTTGAATTCAAAGAAATCTTCTATCATCCGAAAATTTCTTTATCAGCTACAAACCTCGTAAAATACCTAATTAGGACAAGAACCGAAATTCCTATTTTTACTAAAACATATAGGTACCCCCATGTACATCGTCCAGAAGTCAAACGGCAGATAGAAAAAATGTTACAAGACGAAATAATTGAACCATCCGAGAGTCCATACAATTTTCCTCCTATGGATCGTTCCTAAGAATCTTGATGCTTCCAATAAACAAAAATGGCGCATTGTAATCGACTATTGCAAATTAAACGAAAACACCATCGAGGACAAATTTCCATTATCCAACATCGAAACAGTATTAGATCACTGAGGTCGTGCTAACTATTTTTCCATCAAATTGAAATTGAAAATAAGGACAGAGAAAAAACTGCATTTTCCACAAAGGAGGGCCATTATCAGTTTGAACGACTCCCATTTGGGCTAAAAATAGTCTAGCCTGCTTCCAAAGAATGATTAACACAGCTCTTAAGGGCTTAGCCCCCATACACTGCCTCGTCTACCTGGATGACGTAATTGTTTCCTCATCTTCCCTACATGAACACATTTCCCGATTAAAAAACATATTTCAACGATGTCGTACCACCAATCTCAAAATTCAGTTAGATAAGTCCGAATTTCTACACAAATCTGTAAAATACCTAGGATATGTCATAACATCTGAAGGAATCCGACCGGATCCCTTAAAAATTCATGCAATAAAAAACGTTCCTATACCTAAATCGAAAACAGAAGTCAAGAGTTATTTAGGACTATTAGGATATTACCGTAAATTTATCAAAGATTTTGCTAAGCTAACTAAACCCCTCACTCAATGTTTAAAAATAGAAGTCTCGTCCAACACATCCCGGACTTTGTAAACGCTTTCAATCACACCAAAAATATTCTTACTAACGAACCAATACTACAATACCCTGACTTTACTCAAACCTTTGAACTCACTACAGACGCCTCGAAAATCGCTTTAGGAGCCGTATTATCCCACAACCAGAGACCAGTTTGGTACGCTTCAAGAACGCTCAATGAAACCGAGCAAAAATACTCCACGATAGAGCGAGAATTGTTAGCTATCGTTTGGGCTACCAAACAGTTTCGCCCCTACTTATACGGAACGAAATTTATCCTGTACACTGATCACAGATTCTTAGTTTGGCTGAAAAACCCAAAGAACCAAATTCAAAATTGACCAGATGGTCGCTAAAACTAGAAGAATTCCATTTCGAAATTAAGTATCTCCCGGGAAAAACCAACTAAGTGGCAGACGTTCTCTCCCGTATTCAACTACATCCCCTAACTGCCTCAGAAGATGTCATTAAACAAGCAAATCTTACTGACTTATTTGAAATTCCAAATATTAACCCGATTACCACCACCAACGAAAATCCAACACCGCAAACTGTTCAAATTGCACATAACCCCGATGATGTAGAATCAGACGACAACACAATGCACACTCAAGAAGATTCAACACCCGCAATACCCATATGCGAAAAACCTCTCCAATGCTTTCCTAATCAAATCTAATTCATACAAACACCACTACCTAAACCAATAAAATCCACAAGTATGGATGGAAATCGAGTAATACAAGTTTACATAAATCAGTCTAATCAAAACGAAAAATTTCACGAGCTATTAATCGAACAGTACCTACCTAAAGCCAATTACCATTTCTTTCCCACTGACTCTTTATATAACGATTTTTCTCATTTTATTATTTTTGCAACTAACGAAAATACCCCTAAATTTTATAAATGCCTAACTCAAATCACATACATTACAGATAAAAACGAGAGAATTAACCAAATTCAAAATTACCACCAAGTAAAAACTAATCATCCAGGAATCCCCTAAACTATAGATCATTTAAAAAGAAAATTTTATTGGAAAGGAATTAATAGCGACGTTAAAACCTATATAGACTCTTGTGAAATTTGCAAACAATGCAAATACAACAGACACCAGATTAAACAACCTCTTAATTTAACACCCACTTGTAATAGACCGTTCCATACTATGCATATGGACGTATTTCAAATCAACGGACGAAAATATCTCACCTTAATACACGCATCTTCGAAATTCGCGCAAGCATACTCTTTAGTATCGAGTAACATTATAGATATCACAGACAGATTGTTTTATTTCATAACAACCTATACGACACCAAATGTTTTAGTTGTCGACGGAGAATTTAATAAGCAACCTTTTAAAAATTTCTTAGAATTACACAAAATCAAAATACACGTAACGACCCCCTATAACCATCAATCAAATTCAATAGTAGAAAGGCTACACTCTACCCTTCTAGAACAGGCTACTTGAAAACACCCCAGAAGAAAGAAAAATCAATTATTGCATTTTGGCCTACAATCACTCTATTCATTCTAATTTAAAATATACCCCCTGCGAAATCCTATTTGGTCATACTGATAGCCGGAACCCTTTTGAACTCGAATATGATAAACAATTTCTCGAAAATTACGTTATTGACCATCGAGAAAAAATGAAATACTTTTATAATAACCTTCCAAACAAACAACATCAAACCAAAGAAGATCGTACTGCTAAAATCAACCAATCTCGTAAATCAAAAACTTTCAAAGTAGGTGACCAAGTATATGTTAAAACAAATGCCCGAAATAAGAAAAAACACGTTTCATGGGACCTTACGTAGTCGAAAAGGCCCATGAATATGACACATACGATTTGCGAAACGTACCTACAAACACATTAATAAAAAGGCATGCTAACGACTTGCTGCCCTTTTCAGGACGACCACCCTCATCGTCCTCACCTGGACCTTCGTCCGCTGCGAGGTAACGATTCACCCACTGACCGACAACCCCGGACTTTACCCTTTTGTCAAAGGAAAAGCCCTCCTAAGAGAAAGCACATGGACCTTAATAAAAATCTTGGATTATTCTCCCTTGCTGTACAATTATGAATCATTCAAACCTAATTTGCTTAATACCATTTCTTTGTTAAACAATAAAAATTATCAAGTCACACCTTTTAATGTAACATTGGACGTTAATATTAATTACAATAACCAACTAATGTTAATACAACAATATTTAGGTAAAGCTGATCGACTAGTTAGTCCGGTCGACAGGTACTTTCTAGCTGGACACAATTCCCAAGTTAAAGAAATTTTGGGATATTGTTTGGGGATGGTACGGGGTGTGGAATCTGAGTTTTCGACCTCGAGGACCCTGTGCTAACTCGGGGAGAGCCAAAAAACCTCAAAATGTTAGTCTTTTTTTCGGTTTTTTGCTTATATCTTCTGAACCATACGTTTTCCGAGAAAAACGTCTTTATACAAAGTTGTAGAGCATTACATTCCTTCAATTTTAATTGATCAAAATTATTTGTTGACCCAATACTTACCGAGATACAGCAGTTGAAAGATGGAACAGATTTCTCAAAATGTAAAAAAAACGAGAAAATGCAGGGTTTTGCCTCATAACTTTCATTTTTCAACGATATCATTGCGTATACTAATGTATTTAAGTAAACATGATATTACACAATAGTTTTACACAGAGTTATATAAATGACAAATGTACATTAGGCCTCCGTCCGCCTTGATCTTTTTGGAGCATGTGGTAAATCGTCATCGCTCTCTTCAATCATTGTGTCCTTTCTCCTGGGCGCTGATTTCATCGAATAGGTTGGGCTGGTCCTCACACTCTTCGTCTGTATCGTCTTCGTTAAAGTCGGCCTCGGGCCAATTATCACAAGCAGTGCCGGTGACAGCCATTATTCCTCCCATGACGTGGAATGTGCCATGGCCATATAGCGTGTTCACATTCAAGTCTGCATTGTCAAATATAATATTTTGAATTATTTCCGTGCAGATTCAGAGTTGATATGGCGACTCCCATAGCGCCAGAACGGTGTTTCATGTGCGATGAAAGTTTGGCAGAACGTGAAGTGACTGTTGTTAAAAAGAGAGAGATTGCTATGCTTATTGCTTCCAGTGTTAAAAGCAACAAGCCTCAACATCGACAGTTACTTGAAGGATTGGAGGGAATAACAGTTCACACTGCTTGTCAAAAAAATTACAACAACGAAAAACTGATATTGGCCTCCGTACGTCGTAAACAGGACAACCCTACAACCAACCCGCTCAGGTAGGCCATCATTTGATTTCAATGATATGCCGTATAAGAGTGTTGGATACTTTCAACACAGATTTAATTGCAGTAAACGCTGAATACCACCAAAAGTGTATTGTTAATTTTAACACAATGCCTGCGCGTGTCCAAAAAAGGCCTGGACGTTCTAGTACTCCCAACTATGATCAAGGCATGGATATTATATTCACGTTTCTCGAGAAGAATAGTGACGAGTGTCAGTTTTCCATTGGACAATTGCTTGATCAGGTACCTCAAGATTCTCGTCCACACGTGAAAACTTTGAAAAGGCGTCTGGAGAAAAAGTATAAAGGCGACATAATCATAAGTGATTCACCCAACAGAGCAAGTGTGGTGTGTTTCAAAAACACTGGTCATAAAATTTTATCTGACAACTGGTACTAAAACGGAAAAGGAGACCCTAAAAAAAGAGCTCGAATGGGCAAAACCGCAGGAAAACTTATTTTGGAAGACATCCGCTCAAAAATGTTCAACACTGCTGTTTATCGTCCCATTGATAATATTTTTGCTGGTTCCCATCATGTTGTTCCAGAAACACTGCTTCGTCTCCTGCATTCGATTATTTTGACGAATAAACGGGGTTTACTGGATTCATTGAAGAACAAATGTCTTGCTGTGGCACATGCTATTATGCTATAGTATACATGGATATGTTGAAAAATGAAAGTTATGAGGCAAAACCCTACATTTTCTTTTTTTTTTAATTTTGAGAAATGTGTTCCCTCTTTCAACTGCTGTATCTCGGTAAGTATTGGGTCAAAAAATAATTTTGAAGGAAATGTAATGCTCTACAACTTTTTATAAGCACGTTTTTCTCGAAAAACGCATGGTTCAGAAGATATAAGCAAAAACACCGAAAAAAGACCGAAAATTTCAAGGTTTTTCGGCCCTTCTCGAGTTAGCACAGGGTCCTCGAGGTCGAAAACTCAGATTCCCCACCTCATACCATCCCCAAACAATATCCCAAAATTTCATTAACTTGGGAATTGTGTCCAGGTAACCCCTCTCATTATGTACCTGCCGACCGGACTATAGCAGATCAATTATTTCCTGGAATCTACATGAAACGTAAATGTAAAAGAGGATTAGTAGATGGGCTTGGTAACGCAGTAAAATTTCTCACGGAAAACCTTAATGCCGACGAAGGTACACGATATGACGAGCTAATAGACAAATTAACTAAATCCACTGACACACAAAAAATCATTTTGCAAGAACAAGCGCATATATTAAACGATACAATTAATACTTTTGCCACAAATATTAAAAATCTGGCAGACAACCAAAATATTCTGAATGAAAATTTAAATAAACTCATTCTCGATACTAAACTAGAAATTGACGCAATTTTAGGAACCCTCTCTACTTTTGCTATCCTGGACCAATCAATCCAATCGCTGCAATTATTCATTTCAACATGTACTGACCTCGAGACTTCACTAACATTTGCTCAAACACACCAGTTACATTTATTTTTGATCGATAATGATGATCTGCTATCTGCTCTAAGACAAATTTCTAAAACCTTTCAAAATTTACAGACAACCGCTAAGAGAGTTCTAGATATGCCTTATCCCGTCTCTCATGAAAATCTACATTTATATGAATCATTAATCCAAATTAAAGCTTATCAAAAATATACCACTTTTACCTTTTTATATGAGGTTTCCTTGATAAAACAACATTTCGAGTACCAATACATACAATTGATTCGATTTCCTGCATTCAATACCAATTATTTTCAAATGATCATACCTACTTACAACGCCATTCTTTTCAACACAGAATTTAGCACCCCTGTTAATAACGGTCGCTGCATAGAAGTTACTCCTTCTCATTATTTTTGCCTTCAAAACGATCACTTTCTATTACCAAATTCAAAACTGTGCGAGACACAATTGTTAACACTTAAAGATGATCTAACATGCCAACCTCTTATATTTCATTTACACTCCACAAAAATAGTAAAAATAAATCGATCAACTTGGATCGTTATCTCTCCTAAACAAAAATTTTAATTAATATAAAATGTATCGATTCTCTAAAGAGAAAACGTATTACCGGATCAATTGTGTTACATGTCACAAAAGGTTGCTCAGCTCCAATAAATCAAAACGAACTTTTGACCACTTTTGAATCGTCTCCCAATGAAGAAAAACAAATTGAATTAATGTCTATTGGAAAATTACGATCAAGTCCTTCATATAAACCTGAAATAGCCAAAATTGACTTGTCACCAGTTAATGTCCACAATCTTGTTCAGAACCAAGCAAAATTAACGAAAGAAATATCAACACTTGAAAACCTCGACTCTATTAAATACGAATATTTAAGTTTTAGCTCCCTAATTATTGTTATTGTAATGGTAATTATTGTAATATGCGTAATCCTTTACTTTTATTATAAACGTGTATCAATTATGAATAACCTATGTAAATTTATAATACCTCCAAATCGAGAGGCTGAAAATATAAATTCTAACTCAATACGCTTGGTCCAGTGCACGTCAACTTAGATTAAGCCATATATGTAATCACATAAAATTATCATTACTGTTTTATTGTGAACGTAACGCCTTAACATCCATTAGTTGAACTTATAATCTCTTATTATATTCATCGCTACGGATGGAAGGAATTACGTGATCTATTCTGCTGTGCTTTTATAGATAGGACTGCATCCGCTTGATTAGATAGAATATTGCATACAAACGGTTATCTTTCGTTTATAAGCCACTGTGGGAATAATTTAGTCAGTAGTAGCTTGCACCTGTATCAAATGCTGTAACTCTGCTCCGTATTTACTGTAAATAAAAAGTGTAGCTTTTTAAAAACAGTTTTCTTCGTAAAGAAAAGTTAAATCGCGTACACTATTTAATCATAATTCCGTAATAAAAAAGAGGATTGCAATTTAAAAAAACACCGATGACGTCATACCTCATACGCGAGTCACCCTGTATGTATAGATTTTATTTGAAAAACATGCGCAAACAAAAATAAAAATTGAGGGGCCCCAGCGTTTTTCCAAAAGTCATTTCTTGAATTTTTAACGAGTTTATCCACTACTTTACGAAAGCACTGTATAATGTTTTTAGAGGAAAACTTCAAAACGCTGATAAGAGCATGGAAGAAATTAGAAATTAGACACAACTTTCAATAAATGTTATAAGAACGTTTCTGCATGTTTAATTTGCTTAACTTAACGAATTTAATTTGTCCTCGATCTCAACTAATCTACGTTGGCACGACAGTTTTCATCTAGACAATTGTAAAAGCCGAAACAATTTGTTAAAAACCCCTAACCACACAAATATTTAACAAACGCTAAATACGTATTTTGACAGCTAAGCTGTCATCTTCATCAGCCCTAAACAGTGACCAACCTGGCAGAGTTGATTGGAATGAACCTCTTAAAATATTATTTCCGCCAAATTACAAACGTAAAATTGGCTGAGACGATGATTTGGTGAAGAGACTATTCCCCTCAGATAATATAAACCAATTCCATCAATCAATTTTCAAAATTTGAACCACTCAGAGTCGAATACAGCGAATATTTTGCACAAGTGCAATACCCATGTATTTTCACAAGTGCATATTCGAATTTTGCGGGAAGAAAACCAAACCAGCTAGGTAACCAAGAAATTTCAGAACGAAAACTGAATAGGTACTCTTTAAAATGGAATAATATGGTATACAAAAAATGATGAAATTTCTTCGGGGAATAGCAATATTCCCCGCTTGCATTCAGTATAATTCGAGTATTTCTCTCGAACGCTGAATATTTTCGGGAATTCGAGTACAAAATAATAAGACAATACAGCCTTTGCAGACAGCTGAGGTCAGATATTTTTTGTAATATCTGATGTCTTCTGTGGCCTTTTGTAAATGCTGGAAGTACGACTATATTAAATTTCTCCTCAATAAAAACGTTTTTTTTAACCGTCAGTGAGAAGTTAGCAACAGAATGAAGCTTTTATTGCTGACAAAGCTGTGTTAACCCAAACAGTAAGTTAGTGACTAATAGTTATTTATGCACCAAGGAAGTGAACTACGATTTTAATTCTGAGGCGGGAGTCGAGGGCATTTTTAGTTCAAGTATTAATGAAGTTTACTACAGAGGTGCGTGCTATTTTTTTCCAACCGCAAATCTAAATTTCTTGATTTTCAGCAAGAAAACTTAATAATTACCTGATATCTATTAGTTAAATTATCTGTTGTCAGGGATCCAAGTTTGTTTGTGCAAATGAGAAAATAACAAATATGACAACGCTGTGAGGGAATAAGAAAGTCCATTATGTCTTAGGAGTCAGCTACATATTTTTTTTTTCATTCTGGGTTGGGAGGACAACAGAAAAAACAATTTACTTGAAATGCTGTTAGAGTGCTTGTCTGTTTGTATTTTAACATTACAGATTTGCAGGTTGTTTTTATATTTAATAAGCAAAATATAAATAAAGAAGTCAGGTAGGTAGTGATCGTTTCTCAATTGAATTTTAAAAATGCCCTAAAAAAGAATCTCATAAAAAATGTTACCAACTTATTTTGGTATAACGAAAGTATTCCTTGCAGTAAAATCGAAACTAATTTTTAATAGTTACGTGTACAGTTGACTCTCGATTATCCGGATTATGACTGGCGTATAGGTTATAAATATTTATAGAAACCAACAGAAAACTCAATTTAAACGAATTTTTCGCCTCCCCCTAGTGGTGGCCGCTCCTTAGGGGCACAGGGGGGCTAGTCTCTCAGCTGTCAACAACCTATTTATATGGCATTCGAAAAAAGTAAGTATTCTTTAATTGAAAATATATTTGATCATCTATCTTACCGTTATAATAAAAGGTGTTTTTTTTTAGAGGCGGAGAACTTTAAATTGAAATAAAACACAGAAAAATGTTTGTAATATCCATGAAATTGGCTTTATTTGAAAGATAATTTTATGACATTTATGTTTGAATATGATTTCGGGCATGTGACCGTCGCGGCTGGCGCGTACATGACGTAATATGTAGATCCAATTTTCACACACTCTTCTCAGTAAATCAGGCTGTATTTCGGCAATAACGCGTCGAATGTTGGCTTCCAAGTACTCAATTGTTTCCGGTTTATCGGCGTAGACATGCGACTTTACATATCCCTAAAGAAAATAATCTAATGGCGTCAAATAGGACGAACGAGGTGGCCAGTTAACAGATCAACGGAATGGATCCACGAAATGGATGGCCACCTCGTTCGTGCGATTTGACGCCATTAGATTATTTTCTTTAGGGATATGTAAAGTCGCATGTCTACGCCGATAAACCGGAAACAATTAATTGAGCACTTGGAAGCCAACATTCGACGCGTTATTGCCGAAATACAGCCTGATTTACTGCGAAGAATGTGTGAAAATTGAACCTCCAGATTACGTCATGTGCGCGCCAGCCGCGGCTGGCACATGTCCGAAATCATATTCAAACAGTAATGCCATAAAATTATCTTTCAAATAAGGCTAATTTCATGGATATTAAAAACATTTTTCTGTGTTTATTTCAATTTAAAGTTCCCCGCCTCCAAAAAAACACCCTTTATAACAAGCTTTAAGTAATGAGATTCGGAAGTAGGTATTCGACACTGTATAAAATATGTAAAGAAATATCCAACAAGTAAGACATGTTATGCGTCAATATACTCGCTCGTATCAATGCACCAAGTGGTTGGCAGCTGCTGAGGGCGATCCGAAATAAGATCTTAACCTATATGGGAATTACGGGAAAAACTCTGACTCAGCAGAATCGAGATATAGTAGTTTCAATGTGACGCGAAAGCTAACGCTGTTGCAGCCAAGACCGTAGTAAACTGGAGGAATTATTTACAAATATAGTGCTCTCGAAATGTAATGCCAGCCGAGTGTACAGGCAGCCGCCGATAGAAAATGTGGTGCAATATTTGACATTGTCACATGAATGTATTAGAGCCCGAGTACTGTTTTGGTAATAAATGAGTTCTTATCGGTATAACTGCTTGCAGGACCGTGAGAAGTAAAGTCGGGTCTTCACAGATTTGATACTTTTTAGGTATTCGTAAATGATATGAACGCAATATTAAAGTCGTGATCACATCACGTTTTCAACTCCTAATATAAAAAATCCCAATTACGACTCAGCCTGAAAAATCAATATCGCCAATCACTAGTTGGAGCGTGTGTATCTACCTTGAGTGATTTCGGCTGTTTCATGCAGTTTTATATAAAACATGGCAGACAATGGCATAACTAAGTACTCTCAACATTAATTTTGAAAGCCTACCGTTATCTGAAAAGGTTGGAATAAGAAAACTTGAATTAAATTTTAACCTGCAAAATAAAGTTGGAAATCGTAATTTTAGAAGACGTATTTCTGTTGACATTTACAAGCAGAAAAATAGAATTTTCTATTATTAAATAAATGATCGTTTTTCGTATTTTAACACATATATACATTTTGCGTTGTGTTAGAATACCTTTTGTTCTGTGCATATAATGTTTCGTTTTGGGTTATTAAATCATTGCTATACTTGGATTAAAGCATCGACAAAATGTAGGTGCGTCATTAATTATATTTTTTGCTTAGTAATTCTTAAAAATTCCTCCCGGATAATCGATAGTTTAGTGTACCTATTGGCTTTTTATTATAAGCAGTTTATTTTCCTAGTCTTAATTTATAATAGCTTAGCTGTTAGAATGGGAAAAACCTCAAAACTAGTATGTATCAAACCACAATAATTTAATCGTCAATGTGGTTCACGTAAGTAGCTGCAATCACAACTTCGAATATTTAAATCGAAACTGGGATCAAGTTGTGCATGATTTGATAGAGTTCAAAGAAAGAACTTTTCTCCACGATATACATAAATATATATTTATGAACATCACCTGCTTACGATTGGTGTGTGTAAAGATAATTGGGTAATTGTTTTAAAAACATTCGGAAACTGTTTATTCCGATGAATTGAGCCCACCAAGAATACAGAATTTCTGAGACGGAAGGCACTCCTAAAACCTTAGTTGCATAGTGACATTTCCTCAACGCCAATGAATTCTGGCCAGCTGAAGAAACATCCCTCTTGTCATTTACCAGACAGTTCCCAAATGCTTTTATAGTAATCGTAGTGGATTTTACATCTAGCATAGTAAACAATAGCAATGTCTTTATGACCTCCACGTACAGTGAGAAGCATTAAAACGTTTTGAAACACTCCACCTAATCATTGCCATCTTCACCTTAGTTTCTATTTTTATATTTTTAAAGTGCAGCTGAAGCTCTTTTCGATATATATGGATCGACGATAATTTCCTAAAACCATTCTTCATTAGGTTTTGGAATCGTATTATTTTCTGTACTTTCTAGGATGAACGGTTTTTACAAAAAAAGGTGTAAACTAAAAACCAACAAAAAATTAAATAACAGAAAATCGGCGCTACAAGTGAGCCACAAAAAACATGGGACACTTAAAATACATAAGCAGAACTATTAAGTTTGCATCGACCATTCTTCTAGTACGTTTGTCTGATAAACACTAATTATTATTTATGCAACACATTCCAAGATTCTTTGTAACCAATTACTGAAAACTATCAATTTCCGGAAAGCATAGCAGATTTGAATTTTCTTGCTATCAAATTTGCCTTTATTGGTATGGTCGCATTTAATGTGATAGTCTGATAGATGTATGTGTGCTGTAAATCAGCTAAATTCTCGACATGCAGCCTAAGTTAAGTGACTTATGCGAGTGGTTATCTGCCGCCCTCTGATTTCTAATAAATAACTGATTTTTCTATGGCGTCACTCCGGATTTTTCTGAAACGACAGCCTGCTGGCCACGTAAGTATTCAAGAATAAATTTTCACAGCGCGGCTGAAGTGGGGATCAGTGCCAGTGCCACAGCTTAAAAGTGGTTTTACCACGCATACCGTGCAGAAGCCATCCACTTGAAATCAGTTTAGTGGATCCATTATGACAAGATACACGATTTTGGTGTGCGGGTTGTGTTTCACCTTTTCGTTTATTGAGGTCACTGCCCGTAAGTATTTTCTTAAGTTCACTAAAACTTTGATCTGAGATATTTTATTTTCTTAATTAATATTAAATAATTAAAACTGTGCAGAGGGGAAGCGCTGCGTGACTCCTCGCAACGAATGGGGATCATGCATTCCGATTAGAAGCTGTGACGTACTATATCAGTTGATACAGCAGCGACCAGTGAGTCAACAAAATGTAGATTACCTCAGGGAGTCGCACTGCGGGTTCGATGGAAATGCCCCTAAGGTGTGCTGTCCTTTGGAAAAAAGCATTCAATCAGGTAAGGTGTTAAGGGCTAAGGACTAACTTCCAAATACAACTTAAGTCTCACTTTAGTGAGCACAGTTTTCGACGTTTTTTAATTTTGTTTAATTGATGACTGTTCTTTAGCATATGTGACGTATCTCCATTCGAAGGTTACTATTTCTAGATTGACGACACTGTCGGCAAGACAGCTACACAGTGTATTATGTAAACAAAATTAGGAGATGAAGGTACTGTTCGCGTAAAAAGCGTATGTGCGTGGCGAACCGGTTTTAAATTGGCATTAAAATTATAGGAAAATCCATAGGTTAAAGTTATCCGTGGTGTATATAATTTTGGAGATTTATTTGTGTTCTTAACAGTATTATTGTTTATACACGTTAGCGCGGAGTTATGAAATTGTTCTTTAATCAGTGTTGCTAAAGGACGAAATATTAGTACGCAATAAAAATATTGAATGTAGACACAAGTGCGAGCTTGCCCGTTGTTGCAATGTAGAGATAAAAACATTTCTATAAGAAAACTATTACAAATGTAATATTCTTTTAAAACATTCAGTGATACGTACATATTTTTATCTCATTAATTTTTGTGTTATTTTAACAAATACTATATTCAGTACATACCCGATTTTTCGCATGTACTCTAATGTGCTCTATCCAGTGGCGGATTTAGATATGGTGGCGTACCCAGTCCAGTTTTCTTTGAAGCCCCGTTATTAATGAAATTTATTTAGTTAATTTTATGATATTCTAATGTTAAGTAAATATAAGCAATACGGACTGTCTACAAAAAGTATTGATCGAAGTATCGGATACATTCGATATACCGATAATCGAATATGTTGGTATAGTGAAAAGTGAAATAAGAAATATATCGCTATAAAAATATATGGATATCCAGAATCCTGTATTATTCACCCAGTTTGTCGATATTTATATCACTTTAAAAACCATATAACAATATATTTTGTATAGATTACTAGTACATTATTAGCTGTTTATACCTGTGATGCGGAATAAAAGTATTGGCGTTTTTAGAACTAGGCGTAACACTAGATTTATATTGGCAGCACTTAATTAATACCTCTGGCTAATTTTTAGATTTCGATTAGTACTGTTTATAAATATTTAAAATCTAATGTTTAGACTGTCGAAATCTGTCAACAAAGCCAAGAGATAACAACTTGGATAATGACCTTTTGATATTCCAACTGGAACGAAAAAACGAGCATTTTACTCTTCACCATTTATTAGACCGTGCTAGATTAAATTTGGAATACACAGAGGGCTACACAAAACTATTAAAGTCGATGTGGTACAAATATAAAAACATATGATTTCAAAAAATACATGATGGATTCAAAATTTTTGTAGGCGAGCAAACTCAAATGTTTAAAGAAATATTTGGAATATGCTGATGCCGAGGAAGGAGGTACTTTTATTTACCTAGATGAAACCTGGATATACCAGAACAGAAGCATGATACGAATGTGGTTGAAAGATGATGATAGGTGTACTAATAATAAGAGATTGAAATCAGAAGGTAAGAGGTTCACAGTGCTTCATGCAGGCTATTGGGGTCGTTTCTTACCGGGGTGTTAGACAGAAAAATTCAACATCGAAATTACTACAAAAATATAAACAACGACATTTTTAAAAGTGGGTAGAAAATCAGTTGGTGCCCGCTCAAACTAGCATTGTGTTATCGTTATGGATAATGTTCCTTATCAGCTCTTTAGCCAATCTAAATAACTTCGACAAAAGATATTAAATTCTGTACAAAACTATGCAGCGTGTCCTGATTTTGTTTCTGCAAATTTTTCTTCTCTCATTGTGGTTTATATTTTATACTAGTGAATCACCCGAGCTACGCTTCGGTTCGATAATTTAAGAGAGATTCATTAATATAAATTAAAAAAAGGATGCACCGGCCGGGAATCAAACCCAAAATATTTTCTTGGTACCGGAATTTTCATTTTCTAACTTGTTGGCTGCCAGAGTTGGGAAAATTACTTTTAAAAAGTAGTTAATTACTAATTACCAATTACCGCCCAATGCAGTAATTTAATTACCAGAGATTCAATTACTCACAGGAAATAGTAATTCAATTACCAATTACTTAGTAATTGTAATTGTACAACATCAATTACTTTTTCAATTACTTTCAATAAAAATTATTGTCATATACGTAGTTTTATTTAGTAGAACCTTCTTGCAAGTTGCAACTATCATTAGTGTTGTGTCGATTCGTAATCGTAATCTAAAAATGCTTAATTTTTATGTTTTGTTAGCTATAGTAACCTTCATACTCTTTAATTTTTTAAGGGGTTTTGATAATTAATTCTTGTAGCTACAGGCACCGTTCACCAAAACCAAAAGTTTTTAGTTTGTTTTGAAGTGAGATGTAAGTAAATAAATAAATTCAAGGATAACAATTATACAAGGTGTCCCAAAAAATGCGACGCCGATTTGGCATAGATTCCTTAGGTTATAATAAACCGATTAAAGCTAATATACCTTAGTACAAAGCCCTTCAGTAAGAAGGTATAGAGACTTGAGAGTTCAAATGTATATATTTTTTTTTATATTAGTTTCCACATAGGTTATCACTGAAGTTGAGCTTTTTATCACGATTGCGGATTTAGTTGCCGAGGCCCGTAGGGCCAAAGCAAATAAACCACATGAGGGATAAAAAGAAACTTCCAGTGGCGTGGGGTACATTGTTTTTTTAAATCGCGAAATTACAACATTTTAACCAACTTTTCTAGGTTATGTTGACGTCGGTTGACGTTTACCTATCGTCCAGCCGCCTACAAAAAGTTGTAAAACAATAGATTACTTCACTGCCCATTTTTCGTATTTTATTTGACGATTTCGACGTTCTTCACTGCCGATTAAAAAAAATAATTTTTTTGAATATGAAGAAATGTCGAATTTCATTTTGGCTACATTTTGTAATTATATTAGAAAAAATAGCACACTGAATATGTTATAAAAGTAATTTTTCCATGTTCGTAATAAATTAATCCACTCGTTTTGCATCGCTCGCTCGTAAATTAAACGTTGAAAAACTCTCAATTTTCTTAACTTGTAGAACAATGTACTATTAAATACGCCTAACATGATGCTGCATGACGAAAATATGTAACTTACCTAGGTATACAGGGTGGAACATATTTAATAAATGCAATTTGTTTAATCTAAAAAATAACGGTTTAATCTAAGTCGACAGATCTGTATGAAATTTTATATTAGGCCATAATTTCTCATTCTGAACAACTTTTATTAATAACATTTTGCCGTATCATGAACAAAAAGGGTAGTTTACCTGAAAATAAAATAGTTTTCAGGCTTGTAGAAATTTAGAAAATATTTTTTTGTGGCTAAACCGTTTACCCAACTAAAATTTTGTAAGGGAGAAAATAGCTTCTAAATTAAAGTAACTAGTCAGAAAAAAATTGGTTGTTATTATACGGGGCTTAAAAACATATGGATGGATAATTTATTGTGACGAAGTTTTTAAACACCCTGTAATTTTCGAAATTAGGGTTTATTCTTCAGAAAGCTGTGGTTTACTGGTACAAACGGATGGCCAAAAAATGAATAAAATCTATCAAAGATTTTTCGACTTATTCGAAAAAATTTAAAATAGTTAATCGTTTTTAAAGCCCTCTAGCGGCTAAACTAAGCAACTTATATAGGTAAGTTGAGTTAAATCGTCATATTTTGCTCAAGGAATATGTAGTTCACGGATTGCCGTCCTTTTCAGGGACACCCTGTATAACTCTGGACTTAAACGTAATTTCCTCCCTTGCATGATTACAATTGATTAGGTACTGTTCTCGCTAACGCTGAAGAATTAAACTACATCCATTTTACTCCCTAGTAATACAAATAGCTATAAAAAATGTATTTGGTAGGTAACTTGAAATTTTAAAACAAAATATCAATTTGGTGTTGATCAGGGACTGTTGAAAGTTGACAGGTGACTGATAAACTTAATTGAAAACCGCTGATTGCAATAAGAATTTGTAGAGCTACAAACTATGAAAACTAAGAATGTTTTATCTAACATAAAGGTGTTACCATTCCAACTACTTCAACTTTTTGAAAACAAAAGACAGGTAAATTGACATAATCGAGGATACTTATTCTTTCACAAGTCCAAACACTAACATGTACCTATATTTTACAAATTGTTATAGTAAATGTCGCTTTGTCCTATATTTTAAACCAATGTTTCTGATGAAGCTAACAATGAATAGCGAAACATAAAAGATATTTTTAAATAAAGATAATTTTAATTATGTGTAATGTCAAAAACGACACAATTTTTTACTTACGTTGTTAAAAAAATTAAATTAGCTGATTTTATCTCTAAATCTGTAAAATAGATGTTTTTTGTGAGGAAAGTAGAACCCTTTTGGGTAGTCTTATTTCCGATCCAGCGAACGTCTGTTTTATAATTTCACTTAAAAAAATAACCAAACACGAACAAAATTTTCAAACGAGCCGGTACTTCACACCATAAAAAAGTAAATTAAGCGACTTTATTTGTCGACTTTGCGAAGTATTGCAAAGCAGTGTTGCCAACTCTCTTTCGTAAAAAACCACTAAACGCAGAAAACAACACGCTAAAAGTGGTACATAAAAAGCTAAACCCAGTAACATCACAAAACCAGAAAACATAATTTCAAAATTTTAACTTTAGTTTTAGGTTATATACTTAATACGCAGTTCCTTGGTTTAAGCAATTTAAAAATACGTAACTTACTATTAGGTAATAAATAAGAATCCAATTTTTACCGTACTGCACTGTCTTTAAAAAAATTATGTAAGTCAGTTTTGAAAGAATTACACTATGTACACTATGTTCAACAAAATGTCATTTTAATCATTCAGTTCTGAAAGAATTTTGTCAACGTCTTCTATACTCAACGATTCTGAACTACTGGCCTGACTTCTACTTGGTTGTTCATAGTTCATACGTCTCTTTTGTGCCGAGTTTCATCAAGATATGCGGCAAATTATATTCATGGCAACATTTTTTAGATCGTTTTAAACCGTAACGCACACAAGGACTGAATTTAACGTCGATAATCCCATTCTATTTCATTGTTTATTAATTTTTTTAATGGCAAATTCAGATATTTCTTTGAAGGGATTAATCTCACTTGCATTTCTATAATTCAGCACTTGCTGAACAACCGACAACAAACAACACGTAACACGATGGACTTTAAAACTGCCTGCACCAAACTTACGAGTGACGATTGAATTAATCCTTACTAAAAATGAAGTCCATAATCATTTCTCCCTGTATGAACGCGTTGTGTGGGCCGAGGCGATTTACAAATAACTTATCACCCATAATATGAGTGTGCTGCGTGGAACTTTTACAAATATCAAATTACTGTGTTGATCTTTTGTTCGTGGCCTTTCAATTTTTAGAGTAACTAAGTTACGATGTGTGTAGTGTGCTTTTAGATACACCGCTAAGCTAAATACCGTCAGCATGTTCTCGTTAAAAGCTAGATTTTCCGTTAGCCACTGTTGGTCAAATTTACCCGCCGAAGCAATCTACAAAAATGCTAGAGTTAGCGGTAAAACCGCTAAGATGGCAACACAGTTGCAAAGACTGCGGTTTGGATTCGCAGCGATTAATAATGGCAAATACGTGACATAAACATCATTTCTTCTGAAGCGATGATAAGGGAATTTTCAGGGGCAAATCTGACACTGCTCGTGACGCGTCATAGAAAATGCGATAGTTGCTGTTTTCGACTCGCCAGATAAATTAGGCTTTTATTGCCGGGGAACACCCTATTGGGTTTGCTTAATATGTAACTTCTCTTATTTTTTTGCGTTGTAGAGATTTGGCACCCAATCGAGGTCAGTAATTCAGTAATTCAGTAATTGAAATACCACAAAGTAATTCAATTACCTCGAGTAATTTCAATTACCACAGGTAATTCAAATACTTGTAAAGTAATTTAAATACTTTAGAGTAATTTAATTACACAAAAGTAATTGAGTAATTGAATGTAGTAATTAATTACTTTCAAAAAGTAATTTTCAAGTACTTTTTAACAAAAATGGCAATTCCCAATTACAATTACCGCATTTTGAAAAGTAATTCAATTTAAAGGCAAATACACAAAAAGGAACTTAAGTAGTAATTTAATTAAAAAGTAATTAATTACTGCCCAGCTCTGGCCTAGGACAATTTTCGCGATGATTGAAAATATTGCGTCTGCAAAGGGAACTATTTCCTGTAGTCATCTTGGGAAGATTGATAAGATAGATTGCTTCTGGTGCTGTGTGGTTGATGTTTCGGAGATGCACTTCATGTGGATTTAAAATCCTCTAACGTTTTGGCAAGTTTCGATCAGTATTTACGTGTTGTATATGCAGTAGCTGAAATTCATCTGGTTATACTAGGATTCAGAAGTATTTCAGAAGCAAAACTTAACTATGGCCGCTCACGATTCTCCAGTAGGTCAACCTGGTTTCGCTTTTGCTAATTGCGTGCCGATTCGGTGATATTTTAGGCCTCTTATAAACCCGCTTAGTGTATTTCCTTTTTGGGACTCTGATGCCATCACGTAAAACACGTGGAAAAAAATTATTAGCGGTTTTGGGTGTCTTGTGAAACGATGCAGGCAGTTATTCCATTCTCGAAGCTGTTGATGAACCTTTTCCTCATGAGATTGCACATTTGCACATCTGGAGAAAAACTAGTGCAACTTGACCCTGCACTCTTTGGGCAACTTTTTCACAGAACCTAGGACCAGAAGCGTCTGCGGCTTCTTCATGGTGGCCGGCCTACAGGATTGTGCATCTCTAGGTGCGGAACTGTAGAAATATCTCACGTGTATATGCCGAATCTTTATTATAGTGTTTTACTTACGGTTTGCAGTGACGAACCCAAGCAGATTGTTGAGGATAATTTGACAATCGCGTGCAGCTTTGGTTATTGTATGCCTCGTACATGTCGAGTTAGTTGTTACTAGCATGTAACTTTTTAGTATGTTTTTTTATAGCGGCTCTCAGACTAGATGACTTTGGTCGCAATCAATTGGCGGTGAACACGTTCACCAACTTTTACGAGCAATAATGTGATTTGAGAGGAAGTACTAAAACTTTTGTCCGTTGCTCGTTGACGGCTATTATACGAATGGAAGTGTAGTGCAAGAATTCGAACGCCAAAGGCCTTTTGCTTGAATTTAGGTTTCTAATGTAATTGAATCTCATATGCGAATCTTAGCTCCCCTATTCTGAACTGGTTGGCAAAACTTTGCTACACCGCAATAAAATTCCTGAATCGTAGTGTTTCGTTTTTCGTGAAGTATAGTTGAGTATTTATTTACTTTATAGAAATTCCTCGTGTAGCAAGTTTATCGTCATCATTATAACCCTAGATAATTTTAGGTTGCTGTATCACTTTATACCGCAGCTACCGATTTCCACATCTGTGATTCCATTTATGAATATTCATTTTTCCAGGTCTTTTAGAACTCCTACGACTCAGTTTTAGGGAACATTTTCTTCTTTCTTGATTTTAGGAATTTCCAGTTTGTTATTGCTTTAACTAATGTGTTTTTGTTCATTAGGTGAATATTTCCTAACTACTGTAATCTTCTTTCTTTACTGCACCTTACTATAGTTGTCCTTCAAAAATAATGACAATCTCAGAATTGAGTATTTTTTTTCTTTCATGTCCTTCTCGTGGTTCTGATACATTTAACACTTGAAAATATTGCTTCCATTTTCTGTTCCTTTTGTCATCTCCAAACAGGTTTCTGTGTTTGTCTTTACAATCAATATGTGGTTGTAGGTTGTATCCCTTCCTCCTTTTTTCCAATTCTTGGTAAAAATTATCGTATTTTTTTGTTTCTGTATTTGTCTCTAAACCTTTTTTTTAATTTGTTTTTGTTGTGATTGCTGTTAGCTGACGTACATACTTATTCAGATTTTAATTTTTGTTCTATCATATTTTATCTGTATATCTTGTCTGTAGTTTATATTGTGTATCGTTTTATTCTTTTAGCATAATAAAATACAGATTTAATTTGAATTCGGTAGAGCAATTAATATTCTTAAAAAAAGGTTCTAAAATATGACTCAATATTTAATATTTGATGTAATAAAGGGTGTTATGTGGATTGATCAGATTATATTTTATAATCTATATATTTAAAAAGTGAAGCGTTTTGTTTCGACATCTATTTTGAGACTTCTACCGGGCCTATTTCGATAATTCTTTTTTTAAATGAAAGCCGTCACCGTGTAGATGTGCACAAAAATACTAAATTGCAAATAACTGCATAACTTTTTGAGAAAACGCGAAATACTGTAGTACGTAAGTGACAAAGCGTTCCAGCGCTGTAGAAGTGCAACAAGTAAACTCGTGAAATCGGCCGGCGGTGTTCTGCTGATTTTTGCAATGGACTAGTGTACTTGCTCCAATTTTTTTGTGTAAAATACGGCCGGCTAAGAAACGAAAAAGTACATGTACAGTAACAGCAAATTTTTAAGAAAATTTCAATCAGTTCTTTCGAAAAGTAGCGTGTATGAGTGAATTTTGACTGTACATTAGTTTATTATTAATCGAATGTACCTACACAGACCCATTTTCTTGCAAATTAGAAATGGAGAACATTCCAGGATTACAGGTGAAAAGCATACAATTAAAATACCATGTCAACTAATTGCCAAAGAGGCCATCATTACATTTAGTAATAGTTTGTCAACTATTGAGAACACCCTTAGTACCTCAAAATTCTCAATATTAGAGCAAGAAAACGAACATTGCGGTGAAATTAACCACAAAATTATCTCTCTCTTACCTGGTTATGAATAAAAATATTTGAGTGTGATCACAATTGCAGATGATGACGAAGACATTTTATTATTTCCTATGGAATTTCTAGATTTGTTAAATTTCAGTTAATTTGAGAGACAAATTTTCTCTAAAGTTCTAAGCTGAATTCATAAATGTAATAAATGGGCGTTTTATTTAAAATAGGATTTAATGAAAAAAATAAAACAGATATAAAAGAAACCGAATTTAAAGATATACAACTGAAAATCAGCTATCTCGCATCAATACACATTAAAAATGTAAGTTTTGAAAAAATTGTTAAGAGCCGTTTTTGAAAAAATCGAAAAAATTGAAAAATCACAAGAGTAAACACCATACTTCCGGTTATGAGATTTTCTTCAAAAGCTTGCTGTCACATCTAGATAGTACACAAAACTTATATATGAAGTTTCAACGCCACACCCTTTTTCGTTTTTGAGATATTCTGTTTACACGCACACGCACAGACAGACAGACCAATGAACAAAAACATGTTTTTTGGGTTCAGGGGACGTGAAGATCTGTTGAAAACTCAATTTCGAATTTTTGGTGTGAATCCAATACTTCCTTTATCGTAGAAAGAAGTAAAAAGAACTTACCATTATGATTACTGAATGAACTATAAACTGGAAGAATATTGATTTTGCTTGCTTTTTAAGTTTTGAAGATTAACTTTGACAATTACAAAAAGTGTCATTTGCCATACTTCTTATTTCACCAAATAAGTATGAGGTCTAATCATTTTAAAACTCAGTAACACTCAGAACAGTAACATACATTAAAATTCAAATAATTAATTATTATAAAATTGAACCTAACCTGAGTTGAGAATTAATTGTCTACCGGAGCTAGAAAAATAAATAGACAAAATAATGAATAATTAAATAAAAGGGCATATCATATCGTTACAAGAAATTAATTTATAACAGATACGATCAATTATAAAAGTTAGAAAATTTAGGTCAAAACCATTTTAAAAAATGGTGTAGACGGGGACCATTTATTGATAATGGAGTAAATAATTTCGAAACGTCTGACAGGATACAAGTGGTTTTTATATCCTATAACCTTAACTCGGAATATTGTGCCAAGTGCTGAGATTTGGATATCCATACTTTTCCCAGTTATCAACGTATACTATTGTGTTACCACACGAGCTGTAAAGAGTTTTTATATTACAGTTTAATACGATACATTTCTACGACCTGATGAGGAAGGATTGCGGTGATGCAGTTGTAGACCACCTAAATACATGGCAAAATTGTAACCGCAAGCTAGCAGCAGCTTAAAATAGAAGAATTTTCCTGAAGAAGTGCCTCCAACACGACCTCACACCTATTCATCTTCGGAGTTACGCGAAGGCGTCCAAAAACCTGTTTGCTAACAACCGGAACAACAAAACACTAGAGGATTATAACACACAGAAAAAGGGTTACTCAATAGCTTACTTAAAATTGAGATTAATGATGCTAACGACCTGATTAGAAAATTGCAAAAAAACCTGTACCATTCACGATCACAATCTAAATTTTTATTACCATGACGAATTTTCAAGTGCTTCAATATTAAACAAAACAAATGTTTTCAACTTATTTTAATAAAATCAGGGTTAGCATTGATTATAAAATCAACAATTTGAAAGTGCCCACTGTATCCAGTGGAAATAATGTTCCGAGTAAATGGTTTGTCAAATACCAGATAAGATACACCAGTTCCTGTCACTTGAGTCTAAATTTGGTGTGCCTATTCGCTTAGACAATAAATTAACTTTATTCAAGTATTTATGACAAAGAGAAGATATTGTAAATACCTTAGATAACAAAGGTAGAAATTCTAGATCACTCATAGTATTTCATATAACTGACTTCTTAAAAATCACAATAAACAGCACCCACTTTTGTCAATAGAAAGAGAATGTAGTATTTTTTTAAAATATAATTCTAATCTGTTAATCGTTCCTTCAGATAAAGGTAATGTTACTGTAGCTCTAGATCGTACAGATTATTTAAATAAAATGCAAACGTAATTGCAAGACCATAAAGTCAATAAACTAATACCTAAAGATCTTACTACTTCTATTGAATTTAAACTCAATTAACTTATAAAGGACCTGCTAAGTAAACAATACATAGACGACAGTACACACAAACGCCTTATTTGTCACAATGCAGTGTCTCATAAGCTTTTTTCGTCTTCAGTCGTTCGCTTCTTGACAGAAGCGGCGTGATCAACATGCTCGTTATATAAAATCCACTGCTGTGGACAACTTCTTTCCATTTTGCACGATGATACGCAGCATGGGTGATTTGTTGATAAGGTTTGTTAGCTTTTTACTTACCTTTAGGTCGGCGTTCTATATTTTTAACTCAACAATTGATCACCATAAAAGTGTACTTGAGGCCCGTCTCTAGCAACAGTGAAGACGTAGCGAATTCTTTGATTAAGATGTTAAAGGGAGCGCCAACAAGTTATACTCAGGTACACTGATATAGGTCAAGAAACTTGTAACTTCACTTTATATCTAATGAAACAATTATCGAACTCAATGATTGAAATTAAAATGAAAGAAAGTATTACCTTTAACTAGCTTTATTGTTACTCAAACGTTGACCATTATTCAATTCGGCTTTACTATTTGAAAGGGGTACCCCACCTAACTTAAACCACTAATATGTTTAATGTTTACACAGCGTTTTTATATGCAAAATATTATCAGAAATCACTTATTCGTTCATGGTTACACTTGTAGACGTTTAATTCCTCCAATGACTCCTATTAAATGTCAGCTTGACAGCCCCAAATCGTCAGCTGTCACATGCGGCAAGTAAGCCCCAAAACTGCCGGATGACTCTCAGCAGACTAAACTTTCTGTAGGTTTTCCCGCCCAATACTAGTTGCTATAATTCGAATTTCAAGATAAAATGAGGCAGACCCCAAATTAACTATACGTACCCTGTTAACAGGCAATAACTATGAAAACGTTAATCCGTGGTTTTCTAAATCGCTTCTAAACTCGAATCTATATTCGTCGGAAAAGTGATACTCGCTTCTAAAATCTCCTACCAGGACGGTTGACCAGTAATATTCCCTATTATAACCAAACCATTTGAAATGGCGAGATTATCACCAAATAACTCACGAAACTTCTTGCACGTTCAAATGCTGTCACACGTTTTTTTCAAAACAAAAACACAGTTAATTGGTTCGCGCGCCCATTGGTTGCAGTTGCAAACACGCTTCAGGCGTCTGGTGCAAAAAGTTCGCTTCGTTGAGCACTTCTAATCGGGCTGTTAGAGCGAGAGGTGGTTTTGCCAGTGGAGTGAGCTGTGGTCCTTGTGTGTCAGGATGACCACCAGTTTTGCATGATCTCGTAGGGCCGTAAAGAAGCCATTCTCCCTTAACTGGGGATTCATATCGAAGAGCTGTACAAGTCTTTACTCCCGCCGTTTGTTTGTCCCGAGGGGGACGTAATTCAGCTTTTTCCACGTTGGTGGACTATCTGCACATGCCGCTCGACTCCCACGCCTTCGTCTGTACGTCCGTTGCAGTGGACGAACCGCTAGCCGCCGTGACGCTATAGCTCGGCGGGCCCAATAAGTTAGAATGTGTAATTTAGCATTAATAATTAAGCTCTTGTAACTGTAGTTGCTGTAAACGCAATATCGCTTCTCCGACGTCATTAATATCCAAATTCAATCATCTGTGCTGGCCTAATTTATGTGTAATTGTTGTAAACGCAGTATCGGTTGGCCGACGCCATTAATATCCAAATTCAAACATATGCCTACCAAAGCCTGTTGTATAACTAAATTCATTCATCTGTTCAGGCCTAATTTGTGTGTATTTGATTGTAAATGCAGTACCGTTTGGCCGATGTGATTAATCAGCAGATTCACTTAACTATTTAGGCCTAATTCATAACAGCCTACCAAGGCCTGCTGTATAACTAAATTCATTAATCGGCCTACCAAGGCCTGTTGTATAACTAAATTCATAACTGCCTACCAAGGCCTGTTGTATAACTAAATTTATTCATCTGTTCAGGCCCAATTTATGCGTATTTGATTGTAAATGCAGTACAGTTTGGCCGATGCGATTAATCACCAGATTTAGTCAACTGTTTAGGCCTAATTCATAAACGCCTACCAAGGCCTGCTGTATTACTAAATTCACTCATCGGCCTACCAAAGCCTGTTGTATAACTAACTTTATAACTGCCTACCAAGGCCTGTTGTATATCTAAATTAATTCAGCCGATCGCACTTAATTTTGAGTTATTTGTGAAAACATTCAAGCTGGGCTATATAGTTTAGTCCATATTTGTGCGGTAACCTTTTTTTGTGTATCGCCAATTTATGTGTGAGACTAAGAGACCGGTATTTTAAAAAAGGCCTTATAATTTAGAACGAGTCTGTGCATGCCCACTTTCAGGTTACTGTGTAAAGATACATGTACGGCGCAGCCTGACTGCTTAAACGTCACAACTAAGTTGACGACCCTTGCCGCTGCAACGATGAGGTTGATGAGGCCGAACGGAGAAAGTTATGGACACAGTAGCAACTTCCGTCATTTTTTCTTGTTGAGCTTCAGGAGCTACCTACGTTTCC
This sequence comes from Agriotes lineatus, assembly GCA_940337035.1. Taxonomy (NCBI): domain Eukaryota; kingdom Metazoa; phylum Arthropoda; class Insecta; order Coleoptera; family Elateridae; genus Agriotes; species Agriotes lineatus. The sequence continues at coordinate 178,859 of CALNHX010000799.1, forward strand.
GGTCTACATGCTATAAGGCAGACCACCTATGGACCGCTTGGAAAATGGACCAGCTGCCGTCAGATACAATCGAACTCAATCTGGCTAATTTGATACCAATATAGTTTTGCCATATTTTCAATCGTTACCCCCGGGTCCCAAAGTTTTGATTGGAGTTAATTTGGCAAGCCATATTTCTTCAAACGTTATTTCAAAATATTAGGATAATAACATTGGCTCCGTCCTTTTACCGCCTAACAGTACCCAACTGACGCAAACATTGGATGTTGTTGTCTTTCGGCCTATTAAAGCAGCTTAGAGAAAGCTACTTCAATAATAAAAAAACATAATAAAGGAACCGCGAGAAAAGAAGTTCTTTCACGCCTCTTAAATGAGGCACTAAACAGAGTTACAGCTAGTAATAAAAAAAAAATCAAATCTGGATTTGAAGCGACAAGACTAATATCATTAAATAGGCACAATGTTTTAATATAGGAAGTGACCATCGAATAGTACTGTGGAAAATTAGAATGACTATGAAAATGACAAAGACAAAACCTCTAACACAAGAACAAAAATAAAACAATACAATATCGAATCAGTCTGGAACGAATGAAAGAAACACCTCTATCAAAGAAGATTAATAGAGATAAATAAATTTAGAGATAGCTGCGACAGAAGCATTAGGAAAACGTGTAATAAGGAAAAAGAAAAAACCGAACAAAAAGCCATTGTTCAAAAGAGAAATAATAGAAAAATGTATATATGTATGTAACCTGATTTACTTTGGGGTGTAGGAGCTGGTGCTTTACGCGCTGGCATCTGGCGGCACAATGCTCAACTTGCCCCGGATTCGGGATACAGAATTAGAGCGCGCCTTTGGTGCTTGTGCAGCAACCATGTGTGAGGTGTGCGTCTTGGTGATGTGTTGACCTTGTTACTCTATGTCTTAGGTCTGTAGTTCTGAGTAGAGCACAGTAAATTTGGTGCCCAACTGTGAATGGTCTCACCGAGCACGGTTCCAATCGCCAAAGCTACGGAAAAATTCCGACCCCCGCGGAATTCGAACCGAGGACTTGCTTAATGCAAGCCAGCGCTTACCGAACTGCGCCACGCGGCTTCTTTTCGAAAAATGTAAAAAAGCAAACATCATACTTGAAATATATTGCAATGGTCTTAAGCCCTACAACTCAACTCTGATAGCATTGCCAAGTTAATGGATATTTCACTAAAGCTCAGGGTGAGGTATTTTATATAACCGTAAGGCTAAACTTTGAATTTGACAGAATGAATGCATTTGTAAAGAGATGCCAGTAATAGTAGAATAATAAAATAAATAACGCAATAAGCAAAGCTCAATTCTCACAGGGAAATAAGTTTACTGTAAGATCCACTTAAAATAAGAGGTTTGTGCAAAGGTAATAGCCGAACTAAAAGAGATTATTAATTAGAAAAAGGATTACAAAGGCAATGAAATAAACCGTAGAATTCAAGTAAAATTAGACAGTGAAATTTTGTCAGGGTTTTAAAAAAAAGGTATAAGAAGCTAGATAAACAAATGAACGAGCAGCTAAGAAGGCAGGCATTGAGGCATATAATGGAAATTGTAAGAATCAGCAAGATAGGGTAAAAAGCGAAGAAAAGCAGACAACAGATGGACCAAAAATCGTGTGTAAAGGTAGACAAGTGAATTCGAAGGAAGCCTAGGTGCAGGAAGTACCCTAACTTAAATAATCAGTGCAGTGACGCGTGTCAACCATTAAAAGCAATTAATAAAAAACGTGCAGTGGCGTAAAGACAGGGTTAATTAGTTATTCTGGATTCTGGATTAATAATGGAGGGTGAGTTACCTCACATGCACTTAGGCCGCATTAAGTGGGCCCATTGTGCTACCTCCCAGCAGCTCTCCAAGTTGGGTATCACTCAAGCCATCCAATCGTTTGAATGTACTTAAGGACAACCGCAACTGGAGTGTTGCTAATTCTGACCATATAGGGCCAGAAGTCCCCCAACATGGATCCTCTGACTCTTGCGAGAGCTGGACAGTGGCACAGGACGTGTTCTGCTGTCTCGTCATCCTCGTTGCATCCGCGACAGTTGGGGCTGTCCACTAGTCCCATCCTGTGCATATGTTTGTTTAGAGTGCAGTGTCTAGATAGGATACCTACGACTAATCGAAGGTTTCTTCGGGACAGTTGCAAGCAATATTTGGCTGTCTTTGGCGAGGGCGCTGTAATAGCAGCTCTTGCTTGCCGGCAGCTTTGCATGTTAACCCATCTTCGTATAAAGCTGTTTAAGGTTTCTTGATATAGCGTAGAGCTTAATATTGTCAGGGATATAGGGATTACGGGTTCTGGCCCCCAGAGAGGTTGCCCGGAAGCCAGTCTCGCAGTCTCATCAGCCTCCTCATTGCCGTAGTTACCGTCATGTCCTTTCACCCATACAAGGGAAACGACATTATTTTTTGAGATATCCTCGAGAGCTTCACGACACTGCAGTACCACACATCAAGTGGTGGAAGGCATAAAACCACCTCTAAAGCGGCTGTAGGGGTTGAGCGTATAGCACCTGTAGAACTAAGACAGGCAAGGCGTTGCACATGTCCTAGTTTACTTGCTGCCGTAGCCTGTCTGACCCTGGGCCACCAGACAAGTGCTCCATAACATAGCATGGGCCTTAACACGGCAGTATACAGCCACAAGGTAATTCGGGGGGAGAGTCCCCAGGATTTACCCAAAGCGCGGCGACACTGCCAGAATGCCATGCATGCTTTTTCAGTTTTAACTTTTAAATGTTTCTCCCAATTCAGCTGTCTGTCAAAAATAACTCCCAAGTATTTTACATTGTCTGAAAATCTGAGAGAAGTATTGAATAGCAGAAGTCTACGTAAAGGTCCTAGCTTCCTTTTTTTGTGAAAAGTACCATTTCTGTCTTTGAAGGGTTGACAGAGAGGGCCTGTTCATTACACCATGTTTCCGTTATTCGAAGAGCTGTCTGCATCAAGTTACAGAGCGTGCTCTCGAACTTGCCAGTAATGAGGATGACGATGTCATCCGCATATCCAGTAGTATAGAATCCAGCATTATTGAGTGTGCTTAGAAGGCTGTCTACCACTGTATTCCACAGTAGTGGCGACAGAACCCCCCCTTGCGGACAGCCCTTCGTCACAACACCTCTAATGGAGTTGTCTTCTACATTAAATTGTACTGCTCTCATCGTAAGCATGTGTTTTATCCACTCACAGAGAGTGGGTGCCACACCATGCCTGCGTAAGGCAGAGTTAATGCTCTCAAAGGAAGCCTTGTCAAAAGCTACTTCAATATCAATGAAAACTCCCAGAGTGGACATTTTATTGTCTAACGATCTCTCAATACGGTTCACTACAGCATGTAGCGCCGATTCAGTAGATCTCCCTGAGATATAGGCGTGTTGGTTCGGGTGCAATGGGTGTAAAGCCAGCACCCTTTCCCGTATTTCTCTGTCACAAAGTCTCTCAAGCGTCTTTATTAAGAAAGATGTAAGACTAATGGGACGATATGATTTGACCTGGGTATAATCCGTACGCCCTGGTTTAGGTATAAAAACTACCTTCACTTCTCTCCAGCTCTCTGGTATATATCGAAAGGCGATACATGCCCGGTAGATGCGCACCAGGTGAACAAGCATCAGGTCCAGTCCCCATTGTAGCAGGGCTGGAAAGATACCGTCCACTCCTGGCGACTTGAAGGGGAGAAAGGAGTTTATAGCCCAGGTTACCTTGTCACCCCGTACGACCTGGTTTGCCACATTCCAATCCTCCTCTCGATATTGTTTTGGTTGAGCTATAGTTCCAAATAATTTGAAACAAAGCCATCTGTGGTCTGACATAGACACAACAGGTGATACCTGCCAGCCCACAATATTATTGGAAATATCTGAAGAGGCCAGAGTGACATCAATCACGGTCTGGCTACGCGTTGTGACAAAATTTGGTTCACATCCACGGTTCAGTATTTCTAAGTTTGTACTTATTAGGTACTCAAGTAAGAACCTACCTCGGGTGTTAATGCCACTGCTACCCCACGAAACGTGGTGAGCATTTGCATCACAGCCAATAATTAGGTTTTTGTTGTTCCTCTCACAGTAGTTCACCAATTCGATCAACTCCGCGCTAGGTGGAGGGTCAACTGAGTCACTGGGGAGGTATACCGATGCGAAAATGACATCTTCCTTCCCTTCGTTTATACTACAGCTCATCTGTATCGCCGTAATATCACGCGTACAGAGGTGTGGCAAAGCAAAGGCTTGTAAATGCTTGGGACAGTAGATGCACGTCCTTGGTTTCTCATGGGTGCTATCTGTAAAAACAGTGCCATTACGATTAATTAATCCACAGATCTTAGATTTTACAATCCAAGGCTCTTATATTAATGCAACAGTGTCCTGCTGGCTGTCGAGCTGTCTGCGTAGAGTAACAGCAGCCTCTCGACAGTGTTGCAGGTTAATTTGTATGATGTTTAGTCCAGGTTGGGAGGACATGAGGTCGACAATAAATTATTCGACCTGGGTGTCCGACCCGGACCCTAAAAGCATACTCATCATCTCCCTCTCCTCCTCAAGAGTATCCATGGGGGTGGGGAGTTGTGAGGCTTCTACTTCGGATGGCTGCTGTGGTAGCAGCGGCTCTCCTACTGGCGATGGAGGGGCATCCGAGGACGCACCCTGCTCTGTAACAGAAAGGGGTTTAGGGGTATCCGTAGACGCACCCTGCCTTAAGGGGATGGAGTCTGGAACTGCATCTCCAGGCCTCTGAATTTTTAATTTTAGAGTTGTAAACTGATAGTGCAGTTTACTACCTCTACTTTTGACTGCTGTTTCAGCCTCCTGGTTTAGCCCAAAAACTAGGAGTCTGCCAACGGATTCCTCCTTTTCGGCTGTGTGGAAGAGGGGCCAGTCCGGAACACCTATCCCGGGGTTCTGCACTGCCAGTCGGCGAATAACAGTCTCCGTAGGTTCAGGTTTCCCTGGAATCCACAGAGCTGCCTTCGCCAGCCTGGGCAGCCGATCCACCTGGACGACATTCAGACGGGCGCCCTCCCATAAAGTGGGCAGGTTTGACACTGCCTCTGTTAGCCACTTCAGAGTCTGGTCATCCTCACAGGTGATTCTAAGAATCTCCCCGGAGTACTGCCAGCCCTTGAAAGTGGGTGGAATTTGACCTTCGGCTAGGGCGAACATGTGATTGTCCAGAGCCACTAGCAATTGAACTTTTATTAGGTCCGCTTGGACCTGGGTGATCTTACCGAGGGGGGTCCTTAGATCCACGATGGCCACGCGGAGGTGCCTCGTAAGGGCCTCTTTGTAACCACCTACCCTTTCGGTTACTTTTTGCTCTGGCTTGACCTTCTTTTTCGGATTAGAGGTGGAGGGTGTGCTTCCATCCGATCTAATCCTTTTGCTTGTGGAAGGTGTAGGCCTACCGGAACCAACCGCCTTGGGGCTAGCTCTGGGAGCCAGTCTCTTGGTAGTGGTTGAGGATGACCCACGTCCCTTTCCACTTCTGTCTTTCATTTGGCCTGAACCTGCCACCTTAGGGTTAGCTTCGGGAGCCAGCCCTTGGGTGGAGGTAGAGGCCGTAGCGCCGGAGTTCTCTGCAATTAAGCGAGCCTTCCTCCTGCGCTTCTGTTCGGCACCAGAAATCCTCTTCCTCTTTGGAAGAGTCTGTTGCTCCTCTGTTTTTTGCAGCTGCTGTTGAGCTTCTGCTTGAGGGGTATCCGAAGACGCGCCCTGTATGGTTTCTTTACTCTCGTCATCCATGCTGAAAGACAAAATTTTCATCTCCCTAGCTCCCCACCCACCACGGAGCCCAACAAGGGGACGCCGAACTTCAACGCCAAGGATACTAAGGAGATATAGCTCCCAGAGATGAGTTGCACACAAGCAGGCACCTTTAGGCGAGCCCCAGGGTATCAGAAACCGGAACCCCTAGGGACCTTAAGGACCCACTGCATGCACCTTCACCCCCAAAGAGCTCACCCTTCCGGCGGTCTGACCCGACGGAACAGCCGATTGATCGAGGTGGGTTAGTCTCGACCTCCCGTCTAAGTGAAATTAGAGCCAAAGAGATGTGTTACTGCGCTCCAGGAAACCAAACCGTCCCAGAGGAAGCTTAATCCCCAGGATTCCTTCATCCAACCGACACGGGTCGCCTCGCACGGCACAAACACGAGGGTAACCTAAGACCCTGTGAAATCCATTGAGCGGTCACAACTCAATGAAGAGGGGGGATGGTCCGCGGTGGCAGCTTTTGTTTCATCACACAAGAGTTTAGGCCCGGGATATAGCTACTAGCTAACCACTAACCTTGGTCCGGAGGACCTCAGCCGTTCTCCTATCCGCCACCTGGAGACGCGCTCGGTAGGTGTCCCAACCCCCGAGTAATTAATTATAAATGTAAACAATTATATTCAGGATAAGAATTTTGTAAATAGTTTTAGTTGTAAGCAAATTTAGTGTTAAAAGTAATTAATTTGAACTTGGTCAATATCCTTTTTTTATTAATATTCTACTTGCAATTGTTTATGGCGGATTTTAAAGGATAACAAAAGAATAAATTGTAAGAATTATTTTGTTGAAATGTGCTCCACTTTAAACGAATTTTTCACATTATAAATAAACAGTTATCAGCATAAAAAGTATACAGTTTTACTGAGTGCATGTCCAAGGTGGTGTGGTAGTATTTGCAGAGATTTCCGCTACAAAAAAGTGAAAAGTTTTTTGAAGCCCCGTTACGATAACCTAGCGGTCGATGCAGCCCAAGTTCCGAATTCTGCGTGCAGCCAAGCGAGTCAACACAGCCCAGAGGGGAAGGTACCAGGTCCTAGAGCAGCCTTGTAAGAACGTGTCCCAGGAGTTTCGTTAGGATCAGCCCCATATCAGCCCAAGAATTGCATCAGCGTCTTCTACAACTTCCCGATTCAAGATCGGTAAAGAACAGGTACCGTTTTTGGCTAAAACTAGCTACGTTAGGCCAGTGAAACTTATGTGTATGTAAGAAAAGTCAATACTTAAGACAATTCAAGCATTTTCCGTGGCGGTAAAGCAAGTGCAGCACGCAATATAGGCCGAGTCTATAATTTGAGGTTAAGCGAAGTTTGAACCCAAGCGACGCTCGAAAAACAATTGAAAATTTGCCCGCGTCTTCGACGGGATCGACAATCAAGTGCTGGAAAGACAAATGACAATTAATGCCGCCTTCGCACCAGAATTCAAATAATTGCCGGTAGAAACTTTGATAAATTTCACTTTGTTTTTAAGTCACTGACCGCTAACTTGCTAGCGGGATCCATTTTGATGTAGCATTTGACCTAATTTCGAATATTTTCTTATGCGCATTAGAGCTAAGACGGAAAACAGATCCGTATTCAAATAATTTGAAAAATTACACATTCAACCAGGCCCCCAACTGAGAGGAGTGATTGTTTTACGAATGAGCTAGCGTTTATGTATCAATATTTGTAGGTAAATAGAATATGATAAAGAGCATATAACCATTTATTTTGACAAGTCAAGTAAATACAACTCACTTTTAATCTTCCTAAAATTTTATAGTACAAACAAAATAATTGCATGGTGGCTCTAATCAACATTTAATTAATTAAAAAAATAAACAAAGAGAACAACCATAGCAATAAATCACTAAGAACAGCTGAATCACATGAAGAATATAAAAGAATAAAAAACGAAACAAAGATACTAGCGCACAGAACAAAGGAAAACATTTGGAAAATATTCTCAAAAAGAATAGAAAATGATTTTTATTGCCTACAAAAGTAGAGTTGGAAAACGATGCGAAACCAAAGAAAATATGTAAGAGACTTAATCGAAACAAACCGTATAACGAAAGATGCATAGACAAAATACTTGAAAGATCTCTTTAGAAGCATCGAAATAAATAAAGAAGTAGGCTTCACACAAAACATACAAATTAACGAGCCCGTAGCTGTCACTACGGAGGAAGTACAAAAAGCAGTGAAGCAACTTAGAAACAGTAAATCCCCAGAACGGAGTCCCCAGCCTGATTGAGAAACTTACAAACCTCACACAAAAGATTTTAACAGAACACAAAATACCAGATTAATGGAGACCAAGTATAAAAATTTTAATGTTTAAGAACGAGACAAGCAAGATCTAGCAAACTATAGAGGGATTAACCTACTAAACACTACTTTAAAGTTAATAACTAAGATATTAACTAACAAACTAAATAAGATCATTACATTAGCAGACGAGCAGCAAGGGTTTAGAACAGGCAGATCATGCCCAGACGCAACGCTTATCATGCGGCAAATAGTAAAAAAATCTGTTAAGTGTAACAAGCCAGCATTTATATATTTCACCGATCTCCAAAAAGCTTTTGACCGAATACTACTTGAAAATGTAATAGAACTACACTGCAATGGAGGAATTCCGCAAGACGTAATCGATACTATAAAAACATCTGCGCGTTTAACACAATTCAAGCACGAGTAAACGAAGAAATAACAGAACCAATTCCAGTTTATACCGGCATTAGACAAGGCGACTTATTGAGCCCTTTACTATTTAACATAATAATGGGCGAGATCATCACAGAAGCACGCGCCGGTAAGGGGTATAAAATAGAAGAGAAGCAAGTAAATATCTTATGTTATGCAGATGATGCAGTCCTCTTTGCAGAAACCGAAGACAATCTACAAAAACTTCTAACAATTTTCAATAAAAAGGCAAAAACACTAAATATGGTCATTTCAACTAAAAAAACTAAATGCTTAACAACTTCAAAAGAACCACTCAGATGTAAACTAGAACTAGAGAATAAGATAATACAGCAGGTTATGACTTTCAACTATTTAGGCATAAATATAGCAAATGACAGCAACACCGAAAATGAAGTAAGGCTACAAGTAGTAAAAGCAAATAAGACAGCGGGATGTTTGAATGACACGATATGGAGAAATAAACACATAAACGTAGAAACAAAATCGAGTATATACAGAGCAACCGTACGGCCAATACTGACCTATATAGCAGAGACAAGGCCGGAAACAAAGCGGCGAATGGAAACAACAGAAATGAAAATTCTCCGAAGAATCGCTAATAAAACACTGTACGGTAGAGTGGGAAGCGAAAACATAAGAAAATCGTGTAAGATAGAACCAATCAACGAATGGGTACAAAAACGAAGAATAGAATGGAACCAACATATAAATAGAATTCCCCATGATAGAATTGTAAAAATCGCCCGAGATAAATCACCCATAGAAAGATGAAGTACAGGCCGACCTAGAAAACGGTGGAGTGACAACCTAAGATGAATCAAATAAATGAGGCAATTCCTAAGAAAGGACAGGCAACTAAGCCTAAAATATAAGACTGAAGAAGAAGAAGAAGAAGAAGAAGGTTTTAAGCAAGTCACCAAAGACAGACAGCAATAAGCGGGAATTGTCGAATCACTAAAAGAAGTGTTTGAAAAATTTAGGTTTAAGACACCAACTCTTGTTGGTTGAAAGAAAACATGATCAGTGGAAGCAGGTAAAAGCATATCACAGGAAAACCTAGAGATGCCATCATCATCAGCGTCATCACCACCATCTAAAAATGAAAAAAATAAGAAAAGATCGCTTCCTGCGTAATCGTCATCTTCTGAGAGTGACGTGACTGAAAGAGGTTTAACCGTTGACAGCGACCTGGATTTAGAACCAGAAACGTTTTCTGATTTGGAAGGCGAATGCGGCACCGATGAAATCGCTAATGAACTGGTGACCAAAATAATACGTAGAATTAGAAAATGGCACTTACCTTTGCACATTCTTAAGGATATGCAGTAAAATCACGAGTGCGTACGCTTTTCCCTCAGTAGAAGACATCACAATATTACAAATAAATAATAAAGCAACAGCTTTTAGAATATGACACCTTAAGATGAGGGGAAATAACATTTAAGGACTTTAAACATATTTTAACCATATTTTAATAATTTAAGTTCCGTAAGAATTATTTTATATTAATTTTTGAGGTCTTTACTGACCAAACAATGTTTATTCAAAGTTTTTTTTTTGTTAATTTATTGCGTTTCCATAGTTTCTTCTTTAATATGTAATCCAACAATCTATTAACAATAACAATAAAAACAGTTTTGTTAAAAATATGATTTTTTTACCTAAAAAGGCACGAATTTTGTTGCTGGACTTATGAAATCAGATATTGCGGTTTTCATATCGCCTCAATGCTTTCCTACTAGCAGTTCTACTGTTTCAAGTCGCCTTATAGTGGGGCGACTTAAAAAACCCCTATTATATTTTTTTCTGGAGTGGAGGAGGGCAACAGTTTTCTAGGCGTTGCACCCGATAGCCACCACTCCAGTTTTAGGATACTTGGTGAAAGATTGAGGTAGTAGGTGCTAAAAAATAAAGTCTGAAGGTCTTAATCAGCATTTATTTACCACTTTTGTATGCGTAACAGTGAACTTGTTTGAATAACTTTAAAAATGCCTGAGCATGTTTAGAGAACTACAGAATTACAAGCATTAATGAACAGATCAAGCATGTTACTAAATAATGGGTTTTTGAAAGAAGTAGAAACGTTTCTATTAGAAGATGCTAATATTGTGTGGGGATACAAGCTTGCATTTTATTTTATTTCAAACTTTTTAACATTTATTGTTGTCCTTACTCTGCTTTATTAAAGTGTTAAATTTTAATTAATACATACTATTACCAACACTGATAGAACAACGTCCAGTACCAATAACAATATTATTCTTACAGAAAATTGCACTACTCGAAACAAGGAGGAGGCTGAATGTATTTTTTATACTCCTGTCCTGTACTTACTAGAGCTCTTGCAAAGCACGACGGCGCACCGATAGAGTTCATTCGTAAGTGGATCTGTGGAGGAACGGTATTGGAACCAATGGTATGCTGCGGATCCTTATCGAACTTCAGTACATCTAATTCAATGGCGACATCTTCAAACGATGTTAAGAACGAGTTACTTCCAGACAGGCGTTATTGCGGCTATCAACACTCTGACGATTATACTTCTACAAAAAATAATACAGGAATAAGTGAATTTCCTTGGTTAGCAGCATTGGTATACAAAACACCAGACAACAAAAATAAAACAGGATGTGGTGGTTCGTTAATTAGCAACAGATATGTACTCACAGCAGCACAATGTTTGTTAATCCGGTATGATTGGTCAGTGCTGTAAGTAATACTCTTATATCATGCAAAATATTATTAATAATTGTACTTTTATAGCATAGCAGTTCGTCTGGGAGAATATAATGTTAAAAACCAAACTGATTGTGTTGAGGAGCATTCAAACTGGCATGAATGCAGCGAACCGCCCCAAGATTTTGCAATCGCAAAAGGGATCGTTCATCCACAGTACACTAGAGATCATCATCCGAATGACATAGCCTTACTCAGGCTTGAAAGAACTGTCGTCTATTCAGGTAGGAGAAATTCAGAATAGAATGATAATATTAAACAAATTGGCAGTAGATTTAAAGTCACAATAATTTGAAAATGGAAATACCTTGAAATCGACACTTAAAGGACCTGTATCTCTCTCTCTCTTTCTCCCTCGATCTCCATTGCCATTTTATTTTTAATATTCCCTCAGATTTCGTAAACTTTTTAGGTATAAAGAGGAATCAAAATTTTTCATGATGTGATTTAATTTTCAAATGGCTGCCTAGGCTTATTTGGCGTTAAACCTCGGCGGTCAAATTCCTCTGTACTCAGGAAGCTACCGCTTTTCCTGCCAGGACCACTAATATTACTTTCTTCTCTTGATAGTGTTGAGAAAATCTTTGTTTGTGCATTTCACGCAGCAGCTCGATATTAGTGATTCTATAGGCCCAAAGTATTTTAAGGATTCTGAAATAGGTTCACATCTCGAACATCTGTCTCTATACCATATGAAGACGTAGCACAGCATAATCCTGGAATGTAGACCTAAGTTTCAATCTTAGCTAGTCAAGACTTCTTCATTCTGTGGAACCCACCTGGCCTGCAACGTAGCTTCAGGGTCAATTTTCATTAGTAGGATGGCATCCATCTGACGTGTTCATTTCCACCTTCCAGAGCACTTGGAGAACCATTTAAGTTTTGAATTAAATTCCATGTTATTACTAGTTTCAACGACTGAATTTAAAAGCACTTGCACGTCTGCAAAGTTGGTTGCATAGACGGATCCAGAGACTTACTAAGGGTCAACTGATTTTTGTAGATTGAACAGCAAGGCTAACCTAATAGTTTGGGTAGGTACTATAGGTACTATTAGTAGGAGAGCTGGTGACATTTTTTAGTGATCATTTAGTTAAGGCCTATTTTTTGAGAGAATGATGGGAGAGGCATGTATAAGTGTCAGCTGTAAGGATTATCCTTGATAGCGGTATCGGAGGGAGGCAGAACACCCTAAATGTGCACTGTCAGTATATGTCAAATTCGGGGTTGCAGGTTAGGTTTTGTGTCAAAACTGACGTAAAACCTAACCTGATAACCTCGAATTTGACATAGACTTACAGTGCCACCAACATATTACGTTACCTTAATATGTTGGTGGCACTGTAAGTCTATGTCAAATTCGAGGCTATCAGGTTAGGTTTTGTGTCAGTTTGTGTCGAAACTGATGGAAAATCTAACCTGAGAACCTCGAATTTGACATATACTGACAGTGCAAATTGGGGGTGTTCTGCCTCTCTCCGATACCGCTATCAAGGATAATCCTTACAGATGACACTTATACATGCCTCCCCCAACATTCTCTCAAAAAATAGGCCTTAACTAAATGATCACTAAAAAATGTCACCAGCTCTTAGACTATATAGGTAGATATTTAGAATAAAAGAGGTAAAAAATAAATATGTAATTTTCAGAACAATATATAGTATATTTGATTTTTTTTTAATTTCAACAAATAAAAAACAACTTTACACTATTTAAAAGAAGAGATAATAAACCGCTAAATAAACTATGCTAAAATAAAAAGTAAAATATCGAGAGATAAAAAAAAACTGTTTCTCAGCAGGCTGTGGAATGAAAAGTCACGTCTTTACTTGTGTCGGATAATAATTAGTTGTCAATTTCTCTACTAATCTGGCAGATTGTTAAAAGATTTCTGCTCCTAAAAATGACGTTTCATTTTTATTTAACTAGTGAATCACCCGAGTTACGCTTCGGTTCGCAAATTTAGAAGAGGTTTATTAATATAAATTTAAAAAAAGATGCACAAGCCGGGAATCGAACCCGGGCCGCCCGCTTGACAGGCGAACATTCTACCACTGAGCTACGAAACTTTGTTGAATTTCGCGCTGCTGTAGTGGTATATAATAAATCAGCTAAGCTACACTGAGTTTTGCTACGATCTAAGTCTAACAATTAGCAACATTTTAAGCCATCATACAACTTAATCGGTCCAGTATCGTCGGAGGAGCTAGCAAACCAAGATACAAAGAGATCAACGATTTTATGTAGTGGATTCCAGCTGACACAAGTAAAGACGTGACTTTTCATTCCACAGCCTGCTGAGGAACAGTTTTTTTTTGGATCTCTCGATATATACAGGGTCCGGCAACGATGGGGGATGGAAAATATTTCTGAAACTATGGGAGTTACATAAATATTGTGCAGATAAAAGTTGTAGGTACACATTACTAAATAGTTTTGATTGTACAGGGCGGCTTAAAAAAAGTGAGGCGAATCAAACTTACTTTTTTAAATGGATGTTGTATATTTAGGTAACTTGAACTGTGTGCATTGAAATACTAATTGTTTTGATATCAAGTTGTATAGGTCTAACGTCAACTGTTTTGGAGATAATAACAACTTTATGCAAAAAAATGCTGAATTTCAGGCGGCTGAATACAGGGTGCTCAACATTTGCAAATTTAACAATTTCGGATGTTTTTTATATGGAACGCTCTGTATATTTTTGAATTTTTGAAAAGCTCTTTTAATTACTTTTTTATGTTACCTCATACATCTAAATTCAATTGTTTTTCAGATATGCGAGTTTGAACATAAAAAACAATTTTAGCAACTTAAAATGCTTTATTTCAAGAAAAACCGACAAAAAACTCCTTCTTTTATATGCGAATAGACAAGCGAAGTATATTTCTCCAAATAACTAATATTAAAATGTCCTTTAATTACTTTCTTATGTATTTTTTTTTCGAGAAAAGAAAATAAGCACGTTTTTCGGGGAACGTAAGGGTTCTCCAATGATTTTTGTCTTTAAATTAGAAAGATTCTCAAGAAGTCTATCAATACTGTCAAAATCAGCTCCGATATCGTTTGACAAATTTCCAATCTTCCCATTATTAGCGAAAATAGAGGTGGGTGCGGTTTCAGTTTCTGTGGAATTGTTGACAAATCATCTGCAATTTCTGGATTTTGAATGTCTACTATCCAGAGCTGTGCGGTACTCGAGTACAAGTATTTAGTAACTGCACTGTGAGTACTTTTAGTGTATTCGGTACTCAGTTCAAGAGTACTTTTTTGTAAATTTACATGTACTTGTATTTGACGCATTTACTTGTAATTGAGTACATATCCCTGTACTTGAATACATTTTCGGGTACTCGAATACATTTACGCGTACTTGAATACTTTGACATGTACTCGAGTAGGTATCTAAATTAATGATATGTTCTTAATTACTAGACCTTAAGTAGTAAAAGCATCATTAACAAAGTTCTACGCCGTATTCAGATCACCTCCGCCACTTAGCATGTGCGTTTATAAAAAGTATAGCATTGACATGAATTTTAGATGTTCTGCCTACTGATAAAGAGATTAAATTACTTTTATTTTTTATTTTATTTTCTAAGTGTTTGATGTACAAGAAGAAACCGCATTCTTTTTATACAATATTATAGAAAAGTTTTTTCATTTTATTTATGCTTGCCATCATTGGCCTTAGTAGAACGATTATTGTCATTCGCGACACTGGTAAACAGATCACTTCGCCATGCCCTGACAGATGACAATTGTGAAAAACTTGTCATTTTGAAAGCCAACAAAATAGAACTTAAAATGTGTTTTGTTTTTACCATTATTTCGCCATTGCATTCCTCTGTAATCGGTACTCCGTACTTGTATAGGTACTCGAATACTTTCACTGTGTACTTGTACTTGGTACTCGATTACATTTTACGTAAAGTATTTGTACTCGGTACTCAAGTACTTTTTGTTTGTACTCGGAACAGCTCTGCTACTATCTTATCCTGATTCAGATGAAGGGCAGTGGTTTCTCTATAAAGGCGTCTATTGTTTTTTTGTTTTTAGAAGGTGGAGCAATTTCAAAAGATTAAATTAAATAAAGTGAATCAATTTCAAATAACAATTTATAAAACCAGTTAGAAATGCTTTATTTTGTGTAACGCGTGATATTTTTCACAAAAGTTGTAAAAAATTGTATTTTCTACCAAGCTTTTTTCTAATTTTGATAAAATCGGTTCTTTAAACCTTAAATGAAATTATAAATGAATTTAAAATCAAGTAGGTACTCTTTCGCTTTTATGCATGTCAATGGGATGACACAAAGAACTTTTTTTTTATATCGGCACCGAAATCGTCTTGTAGATGACAGGGCGCTAGGTAAACGTCAACCGACGTCAACATAACTTACAAAAGTTGGTTAAAATGTCATTTCAAGATTTCTCGATAAAAAAAAAAACATAATGTACCCCTCGGTACTGAAGTTCTTTTTTATTCCACATGTGGTTTATTTGCCTTGGCCCTACGGGCCTCGGCCACAAAGTCCACATTCGTGATGAAAAAACTAAACGTCAGTGCCTTAGTATACATATTACTATTTCTAATTTTGACTTGTAAAGTGTAACTTTTCAAAACCGAGTAAAGTGTCGTCACTTTTAGCAACCATTTAGTAAAATATTTTACAACCAGTTGTAAACATATATAACGGTGAGACACCCCATGAAGGAGCTTGGCCTGCATGTGATTTCAAGTAATTGACATATATACGATATATACCTAGATCCCAAGCGTTGTACAAAGTAAGGCATTTCCTAACTGGTTTTATAAAAGCTACTTCATCACTGGTTGTGAAAAATTTAACTTTTCACAACTGATTGCTAAAAGCGAGACGTTTCGAAACTCCACTCAATTTTAACTTCCCTCGTCTAAAAGACGAAGGAAGTATTGTAATCGCGAAAAAATCACTTTCCGAGACTTCTTGATCTTCTCGTTTCAGGATCCCTAGATGACGAAAAACAGGATTTCTCAATTCCGTCTGTCTGTCTCGCTGTCTGTCTGTCTGTCTGTCTGTTGGCGGTATAACTCAAAAACTATTTGTTCGAGGAAGACAATATTTTGCAAACACATTATATATCTACCTGGAATGAAACCGAGAAAATTTCAGACAAATATATACAGGGTGAGCAAGGAACAACCAATAAGTGCCTTACGTTAAATGCAGCTGCATCGCAGGAATTCGAAGCGTCCCGATAGCTCACGTGGCAAAGGCCTGATTTAGCCGGAACATACCGGAGAACAATGCAATGAATGGGCCGGCTCCTTTGCAGGCACCTGAAGTTCGAATCCCATCACGGGTAATAATTTTTATTTAAAAAATTATGTACTTTGCATTGCCAAGTGTTTCCCTTCTGTTGTTTCAGTATTATTAGAAAAGTGAAAATATTTTTACACCTAGTTGCCTTCGATATTTAAGATTATTTAGTGTCACAATGTCCACTTGTTTATTTTTTCTTTTACTGAGATACATTAAAGATTAAAGTAACAATTTGCACATAGTTCAGACTTTACTCTTGACGAAAATTGAACTCAGCAGATACAGCATGAATGCAGAAAGAAGTGCCAACACAAAATGTGCTCTGTAGCGCATGTAGGAATAATTCATTCACTTGCAATATCTCAAAACACCCTGGAATCGAATACGCAGCCGCCTACCCTTCAAATTCGACCACCGGTAGTGTTTTTTTATTTGAAAATTTATGTAATTTATTAGAAACGTAAAGATATTTCTACCCCTAGTTTAATTTGATTTTTAATAGTATATTATATCATGAGGGACTAAAGTGCACTATTTAATCCCGCGTGTGGAGTTTGTTGCCTCGAGGGTGAAGCACGAGGGCAACAACCACTAAAGGGATTTAGGCACTTTAGTCCCGAGGTATATACGCTATTTTTTGCACTTTTGGGAACATTATAATCAAACACTTCCAAAATTTGGAATATGTCAATTTGGAAACTGACAAATACAATTTCTTAAAAACTGAATTGCAGCAGGCCCTGGGTAGCCTGAATCAGTTGGCAGTACTGAAATGTATTGTCAGTATATGTCAAATTCGAGATTTGCAGGTTAAGTTTTGCGTCAGTTTGTGTTAAATGACAAACAAAACCTAACCTACTAACCGCGTGTGTACATACATTTACCATAGTTACGGTATTATTTTTTACTTTTGTCGCTAGGAATTAAATGAGCTACTTTAGCCCCTGTTTACGGGGACTAAAGTATCAACTTTAGTCTCGGAAGTGCAAAAAATTAATTAGGTCCCACTTCCGAGGGAAGTTTTGGGTAAAGCGATTTACAGATTTTTTTGAAAAGTGATACTTTATACCTAAATATATAAAAATTAAATAAAATGTTATAAAATAAGCATTGTTTTACCTAGCAGTATTTACCTTTAAAGTTGACATTTTTCAGACTTTGTATATTTTAAAATTTGACTAGTGTTAGTTAGTGTTAGCTGTGGGTAGACTTTTGTCAAGCAAGTAGGCCTTCATAGACCCTTTTTGCCAACCCTGTGGACAAGGTTTAGGCATGCAGAGTACCAGGTACCTTAGTCCTACTTAGAATTTTTCCGAGACTAAGGAGTTATAACCCTAGCAAGGGATTTTTTACATGCTACACATCGTAGTAACATGGGACCCACAGCTTTACATCACTTCCGAATGATGGCATTCTGTAGAGGTTTTTATCGGCATTTTTTTATTTTTTAAAAGCCTCACCTGGATTGGGGATCGAACTCTCGACCCTTAGATCAGTAGCCAGAATGCTTACCACTGAGCTATGGAGCCCGGCAAACTTTGACCAACTAGTTGTACAACTTAAAACAAAGAATGCAAACATTACACCGATGGGGCAACAATTATATACCGGGTGACAATAAATGATTGAAATTTTTTTTCTTAGGTTGGCACTGTTTATGTTGGTGGCACTGTAAGTTTATGTCAAATTCAATGTTCGCAGGTTAGGTTTTGCGCCATTCCTTGTCAAAACTGACGCAAAACCTAACCTGCTAAGCTCGAATTTGACATAGACTTACAATTCCACCAACATAAACAGTGCCAACCTTAAAAAAAAATTTCAATCATTTATAGTCACTCGGTATAACAGTAATGAAATAACAAACAGTAGGAAATATTCGAGAAGGCTTGACTCTTATATTAATTATGACATTTGTCAACTAAACATGCCTACTAAAATAATTTTTTCGTATGGCCATCTTTTTCTTACTCAAGCATTCTATTTTGTTATTCATGTTATCTCATTGCTGTTATACCGGGTGGCCATAAACATCTGAGATCCCGGTAGCCATGAAACTAGCTACTTATAAATGTTGGTTAACATTATACATATTTTAATTATAATAAGTATTGGTATGAAATGTAATAAAATGCAAATAAGAGGAGGGGAATGTGCCCCAGATTCTGCAGTTTAGCCTATGACTCGATTATAAAAAACTCCTGTTCTAACTTCAATACTTATTGCAATATGTAATAATTTTTGACAGATAGGAATTTTAGTTGTGATGACATTAATGATATTTAGTTTAGTTGAATTCATCACTTTAATAACGCGGTGTTGATTCCAAAGGTACCTAATGTGATATCAGATATTTGTGGCCACCCGGTATATAATTATGGCCCCATCCGTATTATTAGCAAAATTGCAAAATACCCCGATCACTACGCACCAGATGCTGCAGTTTATTGTTTTGTCTAGTTGAGACTGGTAGATACTAGACAGGTCACAGAACCGACATCGACGAGCGACAACAACATCCACCAACGATGGGGGGGAGGGTGAGGCAAATTTGCGCCTATTGGAACTAAAAAGAAATGAAGAATGTGAAAGAACTCCGCAACTTCAAATTTAAATTACGGGCGGATGCTATAAGGGTGCGTTTTGTTGATAATTAGTCAACTTTTCCTCCGATCACATTTTTTAATAGATTCAAGGGGCTGTCAATTGACCCCATTGACACCCCCTTGGATCCGCCAGTGGTTGGTTGCTGGCAAACACCGTCGTCAACGTAACGGATATTATTTTTGATTACTCAAGAACATTTTGAAACATTCTCGCTGAGTAGACATTGAAGAGACGGGCAAGAAAACACACCTCTGGTGACTCCCTTTATAGGATGACAACCTCCTCTAGAATGACACCGTTTGGTGCCAATGCAAATTAGCAAATAAAGTTCGGTGAAAATTTCGATCAGCTGATCATGATGAACCATTTCAAACGTCGTTTCAAAATTGGTTAATGGATTGGATCCCAGCTTCTCTGGGTCAGGACTTGAATGTTGAACAGTGTATCTCTGATTCGAAAGTCGTTTCTGAAACCAAGTCTTTTCGGCGGTGAACTACCTCTTAATGTTCCATTTTCAAATATACGTGCGATTCTATCATTTTCCGTTCTAACGAGTTGTTTATTCCAATGTCTTCGTTTCTGTCTGGGTCGATGATTATGTTTGAACTTTATACATTTCTTTAATTTTCCTATGGTTCACACTATTCCGTATTATGTTCTCACTGTTATTTATATTGGACTATACACCGTGCATTTAAGAGACCGGCCATTTGGCGGAAGTAACCATATTCATCTTGTTCATGTTGAGAGCTGTTTCCAGGAAATGGACAATTCAGTCAAATGTGTTTTTTGTCCTGCTTTGAGTAAGATTTAATGGTTTGTGTCAATTTGAGTGTTAACTACTGTGTACTGATAATTTGTATTTGTGCCAACTGTAAATACTGTACTATAATAGTTAGGAATTATACAAGAAGACTATACTAAGGAGACCTAACTTGCTATGACGGCTGTATAGAAAAGCGGCCCCTATGCCGGGGATAGCCTTCTCGGCGCTGTCGACAGCGTGTACTATTTCATTTTCGTTCGTTTTCGCTGCCGTTCGAGAGTTGGAAGCGAGCTAAATTAACCTGTAATCGCGGTTAAAAGTCAGTTTACGGTTGTTAATTAAATGGAGTGTATTTCAAGTGTGTTATTAATTGTTAAAACATGGTCTGTTAAAACTGTAATTTCCAGTTACACTCAGCAAATATTTGACATTGACAGTTCATGAGTTTTGTGAATGGATAATAGTACACGACGACCGCCATATTTGTCAACTTTTAGCGGTCCGCTTCGAAACGCGAGTTATTTCTCCTTAGTACAGTCTTCTTGAAATTATATTAAAAATAGCAGACTTAGTGTAACAACCATCGTGTAAATTTCCTAAACTTACTTTATCTACCAAACGATGATCTGTCAAATTTCGACCATTTGATAATATTCTATATAATAAATCACTTTCTCTTTTTATAATTGCCAAATAAACATTTTAAATATAAAAAAATAGAATTAGTAATAAACTGAGTTTCTACGAAAGTCATTATTTTAAACTTATATTTAAATTTGAAATTCTCGCTATATTTGCTAGCACACCATTGGCGCGGCCATTTTCTGGAGAACATTCGCCTCAACCCATCAGACCGGCGCCGGTCAATGGCCAGTTTTTCAAGTGTAGAATCTCTAGTCGCTTGTTGCAAAGTAACAATTTTTTTTTATTAATGTGGTATGTTTCTAACATTTGGTTCCTTAGCGGTCCCTTTGAACGTCTCTGATGTAGTTACAAAAGGTACCTAATTTTTCTGTATTTTCTCCGATTTCTCTTTCCCCTTTCTTCAATATGGGTGTGCTGTACCAGATGACATAATTTCTTTGAAAAGTAATTAAGTGTATAAGAAATATGCATGTATTCTAAAATATTGTATTAGCTAGGTATTTTCATATATAAATTAATCAGCCATCAAATAAAAAATTTACGTCAAAATTATTATTTCATCCTATTAAATAGTATTAAAAATTACCACTAATTTGAAATTAAGGGAATGACTGCAAACGTTTTCTGATTGGTCGAATAGAAAATTTCGTAATAATATGATAGTAAATATTTACCATATAAGTGGGATAAAAGCAATATTAACACACGTCTGTGAAAATAGTCCTGCGTAATCACACAATTATCTTAAGAGTGCATTATCACACATGTATAGCATAATACTTTATCTATGTCCGCCCAAAGTTAAGAAAATTTTAAAAATGATTTGATGTTTCCCATTATTTTTAGTAGAAAGTAGGAAATTTACATTTCCGTCTTCACCAGGAATTTATTTAAAATAATGTGGAGATTGCGTTATTAATATCGTGCTACAACTATCACGCCGCGTGCTAAAATCGCTGGTTACGCCTGAGGTGCATACAAAACTTTATGTAAGATCGAAATTTAATTTAGAAAGGTGGTCGAGATTTTATAATATCGTTGCCATTAAAACAAAACAATTCTTACAGTTATTTTGGCTGAATAGTACATTTTGTATCTATGGTTTTTATAAATACGTGTTTATAAATAATACATTGCTTCACGTCGCTGTTTAAATATTCCCTCGTGCTATAATCTATTGATTATGCTCTGAATACATAATAGTACAACTATTTCCCCCGTTAAAATGATGACAGCGGGCGAAAAAAAAATCGTCCGAGGGCGCCTATTACTGATCAATCGTGCATAATACCTATTTACAACATTAGGCCGGTAGCTAAGCATTTACGACCGAGTTAGTACGTCACGGTCGAGCCCGCCAGGGCGAGACACGTAAACTAGGGCGGCCATAAACGCAAATACCGGTCGTGTGTCGTATACATTTTTTTGTATATTGAATAAGAACAAGAACCATTTTCATTTTATTAAAGAATTATCCCAAAAGATTTACTTTAAATATGCTGTGATTTTTGTTGTAGGTTTGGTAGTACTGAAGTGTATTGTTAGGACGCTGTCTATGTCAAATTCGATCTATGTCAAATTCGAGATTAGGTTTTGCGTCAAACTGACAAAAATCTAACCTGATAACTTCGAATTTGACATCGACTAACGGTGCCAACAACAATGTAGGTAAATCTTTAGTACTGCCAAAGGTATAGTACGAATCACAGCTATTGCTAAGCGCTACCGGCCTATGGCATTAAAAAGTACCTACCGGACTCGTTGTTAAACTGGTAGATAGTTGCTACCAGTCCAGTATACAATAGCTATTTGTGCAACAAGTGCTAAAAGTGGACGTTTATGCATGAGTTTGCACACAATATTTTTTCTACGGCCTTAAATTTACTATTATTAATCCATAAAAGTCGATTTAACAAAGGTTTGCATTTATGACAGTTATAATTTATGTTATAGTAAAGAAATGGCCTTGACGCGCAGGTGACTATTTCTGCAGCCGGTAGCTGTCAAAGTTAGTTGCCAAAGGTAATTTATAAATGTACACATTTTACTTTATTCATTACATAATGCTTTAATTATTTAAAAAACACTTTACCTTTAACGAAAGAAGTAACTAGAATAACTTTACAACCTCACTTTCAGTTCGAAATTCTAAATTCAACATCAGTTGTTTACTTTATATCACATGTGCTAAAACTAAACACCTGATTTCTCTTTTATCACGCTGAATTATAAAACGTCATTTTTAGTGAAAAAAGCTAGCGCTAAAAGGCCTATTTTTAGTAGTGGTCGTAAAAAAACATTATTACAAGGATTATCACTAGATTGAATTATGCTAGTACATAATTTTCTGAACATCATTTTTGCAGTAAAGTTAGGTATCATGTTGACCGGTTGACATTTAGTTTAATCTTAATTATGGCTATTATAAACGAAAATTGTCCTCAGTGTAATGCCTACCTAGAAAACTTAATTAGAAAGTAATATTTATAAAGTATATAATAGCGAGAACTACAATCTAAAATAACTAAGATATCAATCAGTCAACATTAAACCTAACCTCTGTAACACGGCTTTTTACGTAGCTTACACTCTACTGTATTATTACTTTATATTGCCATGGGTCGCTAGCTTATTCAGTCGGTGAGGTATGAGACTCTATTAATATCGTCAGTGCAGCTAAGGGAGAGCTAATATTGTTTGGGGTTGTTCGTTGTCACCGGGAATGTTGTACTTACACATCCAAACACTAACAGCAAGAAAAAACCCAACAGTTTACATAAACACATATATAAAATCTGTAAGAAAAACACAAACACAAGAAAATACATATAAAAAATACACAATAAAACGGTGGCGCGCTACATCTATGAAAATTCCTTAAATAGATAGCTAAAGTTCAGCTATCAACGCAAAGTCAAATACCACGATATGTAATGGAATTCCGCTCACACATAAACTAGACGAAGTTGTCCATTCTATAAATGAGTTGATGCTGGGAGAGCTATACTATAGACGCCGAGTCAGCAAATGACGCGATAGCTGCGTACTGGTTGCATGTTCTTCCCCGTTATCTGGCCCACAAACACACTGCCTACGATTTTTCAATTATTCATTAAAACAATTGTTGTAACCACCTTCTTATTTTGTATCACGGTTTCAAGTAAGAACTAACCTTGTTTTAAGATTTCCGCCAAATAGCCGAGAACAGCGCTGGGTGCCTTCTTAAGGTCAAAATTGCAGCTCCGAGAAGTGTCGAATGAGGACACCGCGGAGTGGCTTCCAAGATGATGTTTCACTCTGGTGATCTGCACCTCGGCTGGAGATGCAACGGTGCTGGCTGCTTGCAAACGCTAACCTCCACGGGCGCTTGAAAAGGCCCTTCTTAAATCAGACCGTCCCTGGTATATCTAGGACAGGACCTGTCAGCAGCTAGCGGGTCGTTTTTCGACTGCTCTCTCCGCTCAATGCCACACTCTCGCGTGGTTCTAGTTTTAAATCCGCTGGCTTGCTATTCTTCTACACTCTGCGAACTCGCGTAGTATACTCATAATGCGTGACCGTGTAATACAGCGCTTTTTATACTACGTGGTACTTGGTTAAGACAGAATGACACATACGGTTAAGCTTTATTACTAATAGTGTGTAACTATAAGAAAAATGTATGGACTATATGAATACAGGTGCCACGAATTGGCCCGTTTCACCTCACTGCAAAAATTATAATCAGAAGCCTATGTACCAATCCAATTCAATTTAGTTATAACGCTGGTTATCAATGATTTTTCTAGAATTCCGACAATTGCATGGACTGTATTAACACTACATCACTGCGAATAGTTATTTTCTCACTGGAATTACCAGTTTCAATTTAATCTTTATATGTACAGGGTGTAGAAATGCTTTACGCACCATAGGGATTTCAATGGTAATTTTTCATATGAAAATATTTGCTTCCCTAATTATTTTAGAGCAAACTTGTATGGAAGTTTTTTGTAGAGAAAAAAATTCTGTATCCATTTATGCCAGCATTTGTCATTTTACATTTTGGAAAACCGAAAATTTAAGGCAACAAAATTACCATTTTTAGACAAATCAGTGGTGCCTTGAAATTATGGTGAAAGTATTAGTGATGTTGCAGAGGTTCTTCATGAAAATCACTATATCGCCAGAGGTAATCTACTAGCAATCATCAGTGCAAATGCCATATCCAGCGATTGCAAATGCCGTACACCACGGTTTGAAAAATTTTACGCAAAATTTTACAAGATCAAAATGGAGGTGATTTTGAACATTTGCGGTAACTGGGTTTGGGCATACAAAATCCCATTATTTAAACAATTAAATGTCGTTTAGTTTTTGTTATTAACTTAATTTGTTAAAAAGTTATAATAAGTTAAAATATATCCCTTACTTTATGATAACCTTATATCATTCTTCTGTACGTGTGTACGAGACTAAACTCCTCTTAAACGGCTGGACCGATTTTGATGAAACTTCTTGTGTGTTTGAGTGGCTCCCTGGATGGTTTACATTCACAATTGGACCCGGTAGGTGGAGCTGCAGTCGGGTTCTAGGAATTAAAAAAAAATCTTTTGACGATTTTTTTTCTTTTTATTTTTTTAAAGATTTCTCGCATATCTTATATTATAAGCGCCGATGCCGCCGGTCGCCGGCCGTCCAGGCGTAAGCAGGCGCGCGCACACGCTGCATAAACGGGCTGCATGCTAGCAAGGGGCGCGCGCGCACGAATGGCGAGACCGCATTTGTATTGTTAACGCTTGCAGGGCCGGACGTAGTCTGGCTGCCGCCTTGAGCACGTATTGTTATTGTTAACCGTTTCTTTACGCTGGAAGGGCCACCGTAGGCTGGCCACGAGTTCTAGTCAGAACATATAACCCTAAAATTTTACCCCCTCTCCCCCACCACCCCCCAATATTTTTTAAAATAAAAAAAATTGAAAATTTTAATATCGAAAAAACGTTTGCTGAACCCGCTAATAGCAGGCAAACCAACGTTCGGGCAGGACAACGTCTGTCGGGTCCGCTACCCCTTAGGCGGTGAAATAGGGTAAAGAAGCTTAAAAATCGATATGGTTGTAGTTATTGAGGTTTTTTGGGACGTTGATTGCGAAAATGGCATTTATTTTTCAGTCAAGACGATGGACATGACATAAAATTAAAACCCTATAATGGTGAAACGGGGTTTCAGAAACAAATTATTTTTGGGCAGAACAACGTTTGCCGGGCCAGCTAGTTTTTTAATATAATACTAGCAAATGAAATATATACATATTCTTTAAAATAATTTTTTTTTGGGAAATATGCGCAGACCCTACTAACTGTTCTGCGCCATACTTATTTAGTTTATTAGGCATATTATCTATACTTGAAGACTTCCCTTTTCAAGTTTCTAATAGTTTTACTAACCTTTCCGTTATGGATTACTCTTCTAAAGTTTTTTAGTTTCATTCGTTGTTGTTACCGTTCCCTCGAAGGTTTGCTTCCCAATTTCTTAGTTGTTTCATATATGTCACTCACTGTTGTTCCTTTATATGATTTATGATACCACATTTATTAACTGATTTTTCTCTTGTTTTCAACATGCTCCATATATATAGTTGAATTGACTCATTACATTTTTGTATTCTCGAAATGTGTCCACTATTTCATTACACTTATGTTTTGGGTACGCATTTCTCTATTAATTTCCAATGCTTTCATTTTTTAACTTTTAGGGCTGACCATGATTTTGTGCTTCCTTGGCCTTTAATTTTTTCCTTTCTCATCCCTAAGCTCCCTGTTGATGCTTCTAATGTATGTAAATTTAGTTTTTTCCAACTTTCGTCTATACTGCTAGGGGATTTATTTTTTTTCTCGTAACCATTGTGATATAGCCACTTCAACGTTTTTGATCTGGTCTTATATGTTGTTAACTAAAGATATTTTGCCATCATATTAAGCACTTAATTATACCTACATCCACCTATAATAAAGTGCTTAGTGCAATTTTGTTGCTTTTGCTTTATTTTAGTTCGATTATTGCCAATAAAATAAATATTGATTTAATGGTAGAAGGTGCCTTTGTTTAGAAAGTTTCTCCAATAGAATCTACTTCGTCCACCATCTTATTAGTTCAGTTTCGAAATGTTACAGATTATATTCGCCCCATATGTCTGCCCATGCCAGAAACAAAGTCAGCTGAAGTAGGGGATATATTCACAACTACTGGTTGGGGGTGGAATAGAATCGGTGGAGAAGAAGTTGAAATTAAGAAAAGAATTTTAGGGAGGTTAATTAGCAATGAAGAATGTGTAGCAGCTAATAGCCACTACAAGGTTGTCGTGACAGAAAATCATTTTTGCACTGTAGAACTAGACTCTGATACGGAATATTCCTGTTATGGAGACAGCGGCGGACCTGTATTGATTTCCCACAGGAACCAGTGGCAGCAGGAAGGTATAATCTCCTTTGGATCAAGATGTCATTCAGGAGATCCGGATGTGAACACGAAAATTTCGAGATATTTGGATTGGATTAAGGAAAATATAGAACCGTAACTGACGAATTTCTGCATGATCAGTGTAACTATTTTAGTTTTTTATTTTTTTATTTTATTTTATGTAGTAATGAATATAAATGTCTTCACTCATATATCACCGTTTACCTTTATATTAATTAAAAACATTATTTCCATCAGCTATGCTAAAATCATGATGATATATTATAAGTTTAACATATCTGTTTAACCGTCAAATAATTACTAAAATTAAAAGAGAGAACTTAAAATAAATATGTTTTCATGTTGCAGTAATTGTGTAATTAAATAATAGATATTAACGATAGAAGTTTGATTATGAGTATCTTAACGAAACGAGTCTCGTTAAATGCCATAAGCGAACGTGTATTGTTTAATATTTTATCTTCATCAATAAATTCTGGTTCAATGTATTTTTTATATAAAAAGAGTCCGGTAATATTCATACGGTAATGAAGCTCTTAACGATACTAACATTAATTTGGTTAATAGTCTATAACAACA
This sequence comes from Agriotes lineatus, assembly GCA_940337035.1. NCBI lineage: Eukaryota > Metazoa > Arthropoda > Insecta > Coleoptera > Elateridae > Agriotes > Agriotes lineatus. Next base: position 206,454 of record CALNHX010000799.1, read on the forward strand.
CGAATAAAGATAATTGGTTTAAGTCACTGTAATGACACGATCGCTCCGAACCAGATGTACCTGGAACCAATAAACAAAAATATATTTCTTCTTTTATTATCCATGATTCTTAAAAGTGGTGGTAGTAACAAGTAAGAATTTTAAAAATAGAATGACCAATTTAATGGCATCGATTGTAGAGTAGGAAGTGTGTGGTCGGCAGGTAGTGTGCTCGAACCTGCGTCTCTGGCAAATTCCTCGAATGCAATTGCTCTAAATCAATTGCTCGAAATCATTTGCTCGAAAATCAAATTGGTCGAATGTAACTTTTCTCGAAATACAAGTTCCTCAAACCGCAATTACTCGAAAATGTTTTGCTCGAATTTATGTGGTCTTAAATAATGCGTCAATACTAAAATCTTCAAAATCTTTTGTAGTAAGTGGTCAAAGACAGTATTATGTTCTTTTAACAGGAAAATGATTATCACTGGAATGTAATTACGGGTGTTCATAATCAGGATAATGGGTTTGTTGTTCTTAAAAATAATGTTAAATAGGTTTTTCTTGGGACACGAAAGTGATTATCATAGGAATGTAATACATAACTATACCTATTTTTTATTAATAAAGGTTATAATTTGTAATTTGTGTTCTTTTATATTTGATATTAACTGATTCGAGTTAAGGCTATTTCACAACTTTATTTTTTTCGAACAGATAATCGAGAAATTGCTGTTCGAGAAACTTGCATTTCGAGCAAAGTCACATTCGAGCAATTGACTTTCGAGCAACTGATTTCGAGCAATTCGTTTTCGAGCAATTTCATTCGAGCAATTTACCTAGAACCTCAAACCTGGACAGTGTTTACATCTTACACCTTCCTTCCACCATGCCAATACCTTTAGTGGCCGTGGACCTTGTGAAAAGACATTCTTCCTTACCAATGGGTTAGGCTAGTTACCTGTCTGGGTGGCAGTAGTACACTAAGTGTGGTAGTAACAGGCGCTCGGCCTATATTAAGAGGAAGAAGAAGAATTGTGTGTCAATTAGGAGGGTTTGGCTTGCTAGTAATATTTTTGAGGGGTATGCAATTAATTACAGTCGCCCAGCCGTCTGGTCTCATTTGCAAAAAGCCTAACTATAATATAACCTTTCCCTCCTACAGTTCGTCTAAGGAATAGTTTCCTTAACATGTGTGTATCAAGTAGGTAATCACAGAAATAATCTTAAATTGTGTTTGCATCTATCTCTGTTTGTTAGTAAAAGAGACCATTCTAGACCATTAATAGTTATTCAGCAAACAAGTATGTAAATCACAGCGATTAATAATCGAGATATTGTTGAGATTATAAACAGCCGATTAACACACGAGTTAGTTACAATATTTTTTCGTTGATAATATCTTATTAAATTTGAGACAAACTTATTTTATTTCATTAAAAAAATTTGACACTTAAAAGTTTTGACATTCTTGGTAACCTTGATTTACTATACTAAAATCGTTTATTAATAGAAAATCATCCATTAATAGGAGTCGTTAATAAACAATTTTAGAAAATAAAAAAATCATGCATTAATAAGGCCTATTAATGAACGATTTTGTATGCATTAAAAAACCCATAAATAAATGATCAACAACAAACAGTATTATTACTGCATACGCACATGGCTTCAGAGACAATTTTCGTGAGACAAACTATACCTACTCTCATATAAGGATCTCAGAAACCATAAAAGGAACAAGGATAGTGCGGGACAAAATTTGAGTTATATTATGGCCATATCAGATCAGCCTTGATATTTTTGAAAAAAAAATATGGATAATTTATATGTGAGATAAATTTAGCAAATTTAACGTTTATTTCGTTGCTTATAACTCCGCTATTCTTTGCTTTAAAAAGTAGTCACTTACAGAATTGACGTGAAAGCATATTATGGTTCAACACACTAGATCAGAACTGTGCTCCATTCGTTTGGCCCGGCGGTAATTTTTTTGTTGCAGCCAAATTATCTTTTTGACTAGCATCTAAATAATGCTCTTTTAATTTTGAATTTTCTGTTATTGAGCGTTTTAAGCAAGATAGCTGACAAACCGCAGACTATGGACATCTGACTCCTCGCGATATCTTTGGGTGCCCTTTGAGTAATATTCGGATGCGTGTTTTTAAAAGATATTCCTGCGTGTTATAACAATTCCTGAATCCTGATTGTCTATGCACTTATGGAAAGGACCAAAAACTCATATTTGACATTTACTGGATAACTAGGTGCACCGCCGTGAAAAGTAGGCAGTACGATTCAATTAATTAATTTTTTTATAATATTACTCAATTTTAGTTTTAAAAGCACTTATTTTTCTACTATTAAGAACTTTAAATTATTGCAACTTTCCATCGTTGATAAATAGTACCATTTGTCGTAAATTTGTATGTCCGCATAACTTTATATTTGATACACTGCGATAGAAAAATATTAACTCAATTACATTTTTATACTTCTGTTATGATCTCAAAAAAAGATTATCTAACGCAAGCCAAAAGTGTGATTATTACATTTACCATGACTTCGCTTCCTTAGATGCCGCGTGCCATAAACGTGCAGTATTTGCACTAAATACATAAATAACTGTTTTAGCTTCTTGCTCCACATATGCGTAAATAATTCACATACGATGTAAATTAACACCAATTGATTACTTGAAATAAAACCCACTTCTAAAACTCTTTTCTACAGTACTGTCTGGTGTCTATTGAATGCTCCATCTTAATTTGGTCATCTTTTAAATGCTTGTTTTCCGGACATCATCCCAGACAATGATGTCACTGGCGTCGCATTCTTCGAGGGATTACGAGTTTTGCTACTTGTCAGTGATAAAGTCACGAAATTATCCAGCAAGTTGGTAGTATTCCGGAAAATATATCTGGAGGCCTAACTTAGTGACCATAGTTTTGGGGTGGGTTGCTTTTACTGCCCTTGGTTGAATTATTGGAGGCTTGATGACGATTTGGTGTATTTGCTCCCTCAAATGCCATGGGTTATAACATATCGATGGAGACAGTAGTTTGCTTTGAGAAACTTTCCGTGGTAAAAGTTTTCGCAGATCTCGACAGCACACGGAATGGCATATTTCAGGTGTATTAAAATGGCCTGCGAGCTGCGTTGTTCCTTATATTGCATTGAATACGAGTCGGCCGTGGTGCTGAGAATTTGTCGACGGCATGATGTTAAAATGCTTCCTCAACTTGACGACATATTAAATATCATTCTGGTCTTTGGTAGCGGTGAAAACTTCTCCTGGTATGCGTATGAACAGAATTGCCTGAGAGGCTGCTTCAGGATTCCGTTACTTTGCGCTGATTCTATCCCTAATTTTAAGCGCGTAAACGAGACTGCATTTACGCTTTAAGCCAGCTTAGTCAATGGCACTTAAAGGGACGACAGTAAAACCACTCCTGAGATGCAGCCTCACATCTCGACAGTATTATGGCTTGGTATAGGAGTGGCGACGTAGTGAATGAATCAAACATTAAATGCAGATTGGTTTTTATTATAAAAATAAACTGGTATTTATACAAAACTAAAATGCTTAACGAAGTAACAATATCAAAGTTCATATATACAGTTTACTGGGTAAGAGTGTTTAAATTACAAAACAGCAGAGTAGCAATTGTGCAGTTTTTATTTCCTGCTAGAGCGAAGGTCGCCCGTTAAACTTACTACTGTAGGTCGGTATTGTGCATGGAGTGCAGATTTGCATTTTACCTGGTCTTTAACTCGTCTGATTGCGTAATAACACTGGCTTTTAAATTATGAATAATGTTTCGTAAATTTGGACTGAAATATATATTTTTAATCTAATTTAAACATATTAAATTTAGTAATTATGAGGCAAAGACTGGTGATTGCAACATTAAATTTTTTTTGCTAATAAATGGGAATTGCATTTAAAAACGTGCAACTGGATTTCGTAAATTTTAGAAAATAAAATTTATGTGTGTTTAAATCAAGTTTAAACACGTATGTATTCTATTTACACCAATTCGCCGGTTCGAATGCCAAGTAGAGCCGTAGTACGTAGTACCTGTTAAGGTATTTCCCTTTTGTTTGTTACACCGTGTCGATTCTGCAGCATTCAAATATTTTAGAAAGTTCTTGATTGAAGAGCTCCAGGCAACACGTGTGGTTTCAGAATACGTTTCACTTGAGTGGTCTGACAGCGCGTCGACATACTAAATTCTAGGAAGCACACGTGGCCGTCTAGATACTAAAGCTTTCCCCCAAATTGGAGTTTTTACGCGACGAGAGCGACGAATCATAGTAAGGATAAAAAGAGTCAACTATAAGCGGAGTCACGAACGGAAGAGAGTTACATAAATGTCAAATTTGGAGAACTTGGTGCTCAGAGCTTCAAAAGTCAAAACGTGCCTTGTGAGAGTGTCGCCTCCGGCGCATCAAGATGCTCGATGCGAGCCAACTTTGACGGAGTCCTACTCTAATTTTTATAAACTTCTATTGTATACCGATTGCAGGCCCGTATTCGTGCAGTTTTATAAGAGCTTGTACGCTACGGACGTAAACTTCGAAAGTGGGTACACAGCCCGGGTACTTAAAGGTCGAAAAATTTTGTGCGAATGAAATTTTTGCTGTAGTTGATGTGAGTTGCATTGTCCGATTGCCACTCCTTCGGATCGTAATCCGGATGGAAATGAAGCCTTGATTCAGCCGTCTTTAATTATTATATCAACGCATGTGCGTTTTTCTTTGCTTCAACGAATTTAAACAACAGCTCTTAAGTTTTTATAAACCTGGAAAAGTAAATCGCTTGAGGATGGGAGCTTCACGCTTTCGTCTGCATCTGTTCAGCTCCAGGTCACCCACACAGTGTAAATTAGGTCTACTACGCAAGTTGAGGCTTACTGGGAGACATCAGCTGCTACAGCCCCTTTGAGATCAACTTTCTTGGGTTCAGGTGCTTTTACTATATTTTAAAGTTCTTCACCGAATTGTGTTTTGTCTCCAGTGAAATTCATAAATTAAAAGGCCCTCGCTTGAGCAGTAATAGATTTCAGTTAAGGTCACAGTCTTTTTGTGTTGGTTTTATCGCTGTCTATGAATCAGTGTGAATTAGCAATACCAGTATAATGTTGCACGAGATTATTGGTTTATATAAAAAGTTGCATTATGTGTGCGGAGGTAGCCGTAAGTTCTCTCTCTCTGTCTCTCTATTTACAGACATCCTTCAAAAATATTATATTTTTGCTGTGTTATTCATTTGTCCTATTTAAGGGTTTAGACTGTGATGATTATTAAATTACGAAGCTGCAATTTTATATATTGGTTTATGTCTAATCTGTAGTAACCGTCTATTTCCATTGTACATTTCTTTTTATACAGCCCCAGTCATATAAAGTGTAATACATCTCATTTGTTGAACTAAATTTTTGTTTCTTTCAGTGTAAGACATTCGCTTGTGAATGAGGGACGCGTCCTTAAAGCGCGTTAAATTCAAAATTTGTGTTTATCTATTGATTAGACAATTATTAAAAAAGTATAATTGAATATTGTACTCACGTAGCTAAAGCAATTAGGATTTTAGTTAAAAAGAAAGTAAGCTTTTATATAAATATCTTTTTCACCAACGCCCGCTGCTTCGACTGTGAAAGGGGAAGATTCATACAGCTACAGATTGAATTTTCACGGTAGCGCCCTGGTAATCATCGAAATTTTCACTGTAGTAAAACAAAACAGGTTTTTGCGAGTTACATGAACCACATCCTTCCGGTAAGTCAGCTGCGGCTTATCGAGGGCTTAATATCGTTTCCTCCCAACGCAAACCAGCCTGTCGTAAGCAGGGTCCACGGTTCTCGTAAAATACCCATTATACCGTAATAAGGCACTCGATAGAAGACTTTGGCTAGCCGTGGAAACGCTCGATCATTCAATTTGCTGCAGTGTAGTATACCATGGTGCAAAAATGCTGTGACCCCATAAGGTTAGTGAGTTTCTTACGTACCTATTAGTAAGGTCACGCCGAATCTAGAAATGTAGTTGGAGTAAATTCTCTGCCTATCGTTTCAACAGTAATGTCTGACACGGAGATGGCTTCAGGTCACTTGGAGGATGCGGTGGTGAAACTTTCTACTGGCTATAATAGTGCCAAGTGCCTTTAGAGCCATGGCACGCATTGCTTCCTCCAGGCACTGTAGTTTTTTGGCATATATGGCCATACGAATTTGGAGGAAACCAGTAGCATAATGGCTCGCATTCCAGGGTAGGGCAGGTGGTGCAAAATGTCCAATACCAGTAGTTGAAATGCATTGGTTATGAAGGGGTAGGGTATATATTCAAGTTGTTTGTTTGTTATAAACAAGCCAGGCGAAGGATCAGGTAGCTTAGACACCGACTGCTGTGGTCATATGGTCAAGCTCTTAACTAGAATTGTATCGATACTTAGGAGTTCCAACCCTAGCAAGGAATCTTTTACATGCTACACGTTGTAGTAACATGGGATCCACAGATTTACGCCACTTCCGTGCGATGGAATTCTGTAGAAGTATCCATCCGCATTTCCGGAAATCGAACTCTCGCTCCTTATATCAGTAGTCAGAATACCTTACACTGAGCTACCGAGCCCGGCTATTTAAGTTGTAATTTAAAAATATATGTGTTTCAAGGTAAGTGCAGTATGAAAAAAATACTGCAGTACAACATACATTTTCCAGCCCTCGGTAGCCGATAGGCCCAACTGGGAATGGATTGGTGAGAGTTCGACAAAGTATCGGCGGGAATGATCTTGTTTCCAAAAACGTGGATTTGTGAACTGGCCGATGAACGATCATAGAAGAAAAGCGTAGATGAACAGATTCTGCATAAATTTGTATTTTTTCTTGGAATCGGTAACAATGGTTATAGCTATTAACATATCTAGGAATGTTATGAGTATCATAACTGCCGCACGTGTTATTTTGAAATCTGAGCTCGTAGAGCCAAGATTTTCAGACATCTAAGGCTGTCATGATTCATAACATCCGTGGTTTGTTTGATAGTTTATCGGTTGCAGTATGATAGTGGTTGTCATGTACGATAAAGGAATATTGCCGTACCTATGCAGTTATGACTTAGTTACCAGCCTAAGTCTGTATATGTAAACAAAGGCTTAATATCCTGAAACCGGTAATAGCTATTAACATATCTAGGAATATTATGATTGTCGTAACTGCCGCAGAATAAAATATTCCAAGATGCTGACGATGGAGACGAAAAAGCTAAATTTCTTGCAAATATTGTTCTTAATTATGATAATAACAGCTCCTCGTTAGTCAGAAGTTTCTATTCGAATGTGTACAGTAGGTAGATTTCGCTCTCCTAACGGATATCAGCACTGCAGAAACCATTAGCGAGTTTACCATCAAAAACAACATTGTTATGGTATCTTGGTGACTGTAATGGTTCAGATGAATTAATGGCTGAAGTCACCTAATTAACAGTACCAGCAGAAAGAATTTGCTCCGTAATTATTGACAATATGTCGATATAAAGGAGAAAGTGCAGTATAGCAGAAGTGAAGATCCCAGCAATGGTGTAGATAATACTCAATATACAACCGTTTGCAATAAGCCTCAACTAGCAAACAAAATGTGTTGTTTTGTTATACATGGATTGTCAACAAGATACATCATTCCAGCACGATATTTTTTTTTCACTCTTCTTTGAGAATTAATTACTTTTACTCCTTAACGATGAGAGTACTTAGTCTTCTTAATGACTGTGGCTTCGTTGTTCTAAGAATTGTTGCAAATAATTTTTCCTCAAATGTATTTTTATTTAGATTTTTTGTGGTGGAATTTTAAAAAACTAATTGAACATCCTTTTCTAAAACCTGTACTCTCATTTTTAAGCTTCAATTATTGCCATATAATAAAGAACGCACAATATTTATACTTAGATAATATGTGCTGATGGCGGAATTTCTGCTTCATATTTAAAACCTTACATGATCTGAAAAATGGACTACCTCTTAAGCCTGTACGGTGCTTAACGAAAAAGTATTTGTACTGATCAGATTTAAAAAAAAAAAAATTTTACATGCTGTTCAGGTTTTTTCACCCGCCGCTACTGCTTCTTTACATTGTTAAAAGAGGCAGGACAAATTAAATTTCAAAATGTCAACAGTACTGTGATATGTCTAGAAAACGTACGACTTTTTCCAGATCCGTAAGGTGTCTAACAGAACACATCTGCAAAAATTAGATAGCAGCACTGCATCGTTGATTCTTGTTTCTGAAGAAAGACTATTGATTGGACGTAATACTTCAGAATTATATCGATGCTATGCAAAATTCTTCCGCATCTGTTGGTATGCAAGGTTTAGCCAAAGAAACAGTTCACTTCTTGAAATTCACTGCTAGAGGTACATAATTATACATACAGTTTTTACTTAAAAAAGGTCAGCAACAGATGCTCGAACTGCTGGGCATGCTCTTCGTCAGATATTAAGCTGTGGTATTATGAAGACTGCTTTCCTCAAAAATTGTACATTATAGTAACTTCAAAAGTTCTGCAACATTTGCAACTACATCAAGCATTACTGAAAACGAAAATGTCGAATTACCTGCATTTTTAACAGTTAAAATTCAAGATCGTGCAGGCTTAAATTATCAAAATTAATTTTTGTATTATAAACATTTATTTTAACACCTTTCATAACCTAAAAAATATCTTTAGTAAAGACAACAACCAAAACCACATTTAGGTGATCTATTTCACCACCTGACGGCGCCAAAAACCAAACGCGTAGGCAATCGTGACAAGAATATTTTACAACAATGAAAATGGAATAGCCGTATGTAGCTTTGCTATGTAAATTTTAGTTAGCCATGATAGGTCATAGCCCTCTCTTATTGATAGGTACATAGCCAGCTTCATCTGTTTCCGCTAACGCTTTACATAATCGTTCCAATTCACCTAAACCAGGTTCTGAGAAAGTAGGCCATGGGTGTAAGGTCACTAAATACGTAAAGGTACCCCCATTCCATTTCAAGATTTTGTTCCCCCAAATTAAAAAGGACAGAACATTGTAAGAAAGTGAGAGTGAGAGTGAGACACTAATGACAGGGACCCCATATTAAAAGAGACAAAAGATATATGTTTGCACAGTTGGCGGTACCATTATGATTTAGTAACCTTACATGGGTGCTCCTCGTTGCGCCATCTATTAGACACTTTAACAAGTTAATGACAGTCGACATTTTCGAATTTTGATTGTCGAAAAGGTTATTGTTTTCCATTTGTAATTCAAATACGTGCTAAAAATGGGAAAAAGTTGTTTAATTTGTAAAAATAAAAGTTCATCCTTCTTCCAAATCTCAGAAAATTCTTTGATTAGGCATGCGTGGATCAACTGCTTAGACAATTGCGGTGATTATTTCGTGAATTAAATGCGACAATTTTTTAAAATACTAAATTGTAATAATCGTAGTTATTAATAACATCAAGGACTACTCGGTTATTTGCAAAAATCATTTTGAAGACCTTTGTTTCGATTACACTTTGAAATTTGTTCGTTTGAAGAATGAAGCTGTCCCTTCCTTAAATGTAAAGTCAAACAATTTTTTTTATTATTTGACTAATATTAAGTAGGTATACCTTATTTTCAGTTAATTAATAGAACTTCTAATGACATTCTCCCTGATAATCTCCCAACTCATGATTTTTCCGAAACTTGTACTGCGGATAACCATACAAATTAATATAACACTGTAAAGTTTTAACTAGTACCGAGTTAGAAGAACTGAATCGTAAATATCAAAACTGTTTATTGCTATTGCAAAATGCGGAACAGAGACTAAACAAAAATTCTAAAATTGTGAAAAATGCTACTAACATTTGTAATGATGCAGAAACGTCAGATGAAAAGGCACAATTTTTATTAAACATAATTCAAAACTATGATAAAACAGTTACCAGATGGTGTGAGTCATCAATATCCCTTTACACTATTGGACCTTGGAAGTAGTGTACCTAGAGGGGTTCTGGGCCACTTTTTGGCGGGAAATTCAAATTCTGTGCGGGGGTGGTCTAGCGGTAAGAGTGGCAGACTCGCGATCAGCGGCCTCGGGTTCAAACCCCGGGCTAGGCAAGTTTTTTTTTTATTTGCTTAGGTGGTGACGTCATTTTCTGCGAATCTGGACCGGATGTTGAGGTGGCGTCATTTCTCGGAATTTTGCATCAGATGGGAGTTTGAGAATGTAGACAGGTCCATTCTTGCAGGATGTTGTTATCAGTAAATAGAACAATGACATCCATTGTTTGAGAAATCTGCACGACATTGAACAATGAAGCCATTGTTGTCTGGAGATTAAAATGTGCAAAGCTGGTAAAAATTGAACAATGAAAGCCATTGTTTGAGAAATCTGCACTATCATTGAACAAAGGAACCCATTGTTTGAGAAAAATCTGCACAACAGCTAAATTGAATGCTGCCTTTGTTTAACATTTTTTGCTGACTAATACAAAAGTTTTGTGGTCTTAGAGACATTATTTGTAAGCAAAGTAAATATTACGTGTTTTTCCAATACTTTATTAAATACACAGTCTCGAGCCGATAGTTATATATTTCGCTTGGATTTATGTACAGCACCCCCTCACTTTAGCAAGTTCCTAAAGAAATATTATGATGCTGTAGAGATTTACACGTTACAGGTGTGTATAAAAATTACGTATTTATTAAATATTACTGTTAACAAAGCTGTTAAACGTATGATACAGGCAGTTATTAATTAGAGTGGTGGTTTAATTTTATCATTGGAATTTCGGTTTCTTACAACGGTATTTGTAAATCATTCGTAAGTAGTCCACCGATACACATTTATTTACGTTATGCATGTGCAGACTTGCTTGTTATGCAAGGTCGTTGACTTATCGTATGCAGTGTAGGAAATTTTATCATATGACTTTGTCAGCACGCCATAAAAGTTGGTTTTTTGTAGTATAAGACATCCGCAAGCTAATTCAACAGTACCATTTAATATTGTGTTCTTTTACCAAATTTTAGATTCGATAGGTTCGAAAGCACTGCTGACAGACAGAAAACTTGTAAACCGGGCCTTGTCAAATATCGAACAGCAATATATATATTAGTAAAAAATACTCTTCCAGATTAAAAAGTTTGATGTAGTTTTAGCCAATACACATTCCAGCAGTAAACTCTGGTAGGAAGCGGAGTCTCAAACAGCAGAAGGAGCGATAAAATAATCGTCAGCATTTTTCAGTTTATCCGATTCGACAACTTCCGCATATCGCAAAAACAAACACCTTCTTTGTTCTTGTGTTAGCACCTTGGCTTTAAGAATGGTATGAATCCGACGCCACAGCACTGTATGTTTTAACTACATTTTTCAAAAATAAAAAGCAGCTTAAAATATTGTTCCTAAAAGGAGTGGTGCTGTAGTTTTATCATTGGAATTTCGATTTCTTACAACGGTAGTCCAGTTTTTGGTTGCAACGAGCATAGTTCTAGCAGAGACTATAGAAGATATAAACAGACAGTAATATTAATCTAAAATTAAATTAACAAAGTTGTTAAACGCATGATACAGGCAGTTATTAATTACTTAATTGTCCTATATCCGGTATTCATGGTTTATCTGATTTTAATAGTCGAATAACTAAGGTTATTACAATGCTAAAGACTGTGCGCAAAAAGGTAAGATATCAAAATTTTAAAATAAAATTCAGAGAATAAGAATTAAATAAAATAAAGCCATTAGATCACTGCAATACTCTAATTAATAAGGATTCTATACTCAATGGTAAGGGACAGTATAATTTTGCCGGATAAAAACTTATCTAGATTGGTTAAAAATCAGATGTATAAGAGAGAATCTCAAACTTCTTTAAAAGCATTTTGTAACTAAAAAATCACATTTGAAATTGTGTAAATAAAGCTAAAATTAAAAGGAGGAGCAAAATTTGCAAACTATAGAAATACGTGTCAAGACCTGTGGATGTGAGTCATCGTCTGGGAATGTGCAAGGTTGCTAAAAATGAACCGGTTGTCTGGAGTTTATGCACAGGTCCGCGCGAGGGTCTGCGCGAGGGTTTGGCGGTAAATTCAAATTCTACACATAATTTTTGGTGGGAAATTTAAATTCTGTACAGGGGTTTTGGCGGGAAATTCAAATTCTGCGTAGGTTTTGGTGTTAAATCTGGGAATGTGCAAGGTTGCTAATACATGTATGGTTAAGAAATTTGCTTAAAATTGACTGAAAATTTACAGACACTGTTTGTAAGTACCGAATGTAAATATTAAGTGTTTCTCTTATAAATACACAAAGTTTAGAAATTGGACGATAGTTATTTATTTCGGTTGGATTTATGTACAGAAGGACAGCATTCCCTCACTTTAACAATAAGCAAGTTCCTAAAGAAATATTATTTGTTTTTAATATAGGTTCGAAAGCACTGCTGACAGACAGACAGACAGGTAGACAGCTAGACAGGTAGACAGCTAGACAGGTAGACAGCTAGACAGGTAGACAGGTAGACAGACAGACAGACAGACAGACAGACAGACAGGTAGACAGCTAGACAGGTAGACAGATAGACAGGTAGACAGCTAGACAGGTAGACAGCTAGACAGGTAGACGGGCAGGCAAGCAGGTAGACAGGCAGGCAGGCAAGCAGCCAGGCAGGCAGACAGACATGCAGGTAGACAGAAAGAGGTTGAGAAATTGTACGGTGATGGGGAGATTGACTGTCTCATATGGATGAACTCGAATTAAGATATATAAGTCCATTATCGACTTTATCAATTGTCCCGGATACCTGATTAATGGAAACATTTTCGCGACACAATATTGGGGGGCAACAATATATAATTATACTAAGAAAATTCAAATTCTGCGTAGGTTTGGTGGTAAATTCAAATTATGCGCAGGTTTTTGACGGGAAATTCAAATTCTGCGCAGGTTTGGCGGAAAATTTAAATTATGATCAGGTTTTTGGTGGTAAATTCAAATTCTGCGCATCATTTTGACGATAAATTCAAATTCGACACAGGACAAATGAACCAATTTAGATTTGACAGAGGGGCTATATTTGCGCATCGCCAGATGTTTAAGTGGCTGTAGGCGTCTGACCGAATCTTATTGTCTGGGAGATGTCATTGTCTGAAAATAATGATAAAATTTTGGAGGGCTAAATGTCTAATTTTTACAAGATTCCCATAACGAGTTTTGAGGCTAAAAGTCTAATTTTTTAAATTTTTACAAGATTCTCTCGCTTAATCAAGTTTCATAAATATTACGGGGTTTTCCAGTACTTTATTAAATATACAGTTTCGAAATTGCGTCGATAGTTATTTATTTCAACCTGTTCCACTCTTACAAACATTCGAACACTCGTAACTTCGAATAAGTTATCCTATCATCACCTTTGTTGCAGGTGTTAATAGAGGCTATATTTGCAGTCCGTCAGATGTGAGCGTCTGGCCGGATGTTATTGTCTGGACATGCGCTGTTAATAAGGGTGGGTCAATGACCTCCATTATGTGTGCTGGATGTGATTGTTTGAGAAATGTGCAAGGGTATGGAGCCTTTACACCAGATGTAGTTAATGACCTCCATTATCAGTGTCTATAAATTTGGTAGACAGACAGACAGACAGACAGACAGACAGACAGGCAGGCAGCCAGGCAGGCAGGCAGGCAGGCAGGCAGGCAGGCAGGCAGGCAGGCAGGCAGGCAGGCAGGCAGGCAGGCAGACAGACAGACAGACAGACAGACAGCCAGACAGACAGACAGACAGACAGACAGGTAGGCAGACAGACAGACAGACAGGCAGACAGACAGACAGACAGACAGATAGACAGACAGACAGACAGACAGACAGACAGACAGACAGACAGACAGACAGACAGACAGGTAGGCAGACAGACAGTCAGACAGACAGACAGACAGGCAGACAGACAGACAGACAGCCAGACAGACAGACAGACAGACAGGTAGGCAGACAGACAGACAGACAGGCAGACAGACAGACAGACAGATAGACAGACAGACAGACAGACAGACAGACAGACAGACAGACAGACAGACAGACAGGTAGGCAGACAGACAGACAGACAGGTAGGCAGACAGACAGGCAGGCAGGCAGGCAGGCAGACAGGCAGGCAGGCAGGCAGGCAGGCAGGCAGGCAGACAGACAGGCAGACAGACAGACAGACAGCCAGACAGACAGACAGACAGACAGGTAGGCAGACAGACAGACAGACAGGCAGACAGACAGACAGACAGACAGATAGACAGACAGACAGACAGACAGACAGACAGACAGACAGACAGACAGACAGGTAGGCAGACAGACAGACAGACAGACAGACAGACAGGCAGACAGATAGACAGACAGACAGACAGGCAGGCAGACAGACAGACAGACAGTGGACAAAGCAAATTATTCCGGACATAAGAAAATGGGTGAACAGAACGCATGGCGAGGTAAACTATTACGTAACTCAGGTAATCGGCGGACACGGTTCCTTCGGGCAATACCTGAAAAGATTTAAAATCCAGGAAGAAGAAGTATGCCACTACTGCGGAGAGATAGACTCGGTGGACCACACAGTGTTTCAGTGCCCAAGATGGACAGCAGTGAGACATACCATACAATTATTAACTGGAGAGGAAATAAATGCTCAGAACCTGACAGACCTGATGGTACAAAGCAGAACGGCATGGGATGCAATCGCTGACGGATTGAGAACGATTATGGTAACAAAGGAGCGAGATGAACGTACTAGACAGCAGCAGAGACTGGAGAATTAGGACATACAATGACAGAGGGTAAAAACATGAAAATAGGACAGAACATCTCATAAGGTAATATAAGGGTTTCTTGAAGATATGCTATCGCGATTCCGAGAAACCCATCTACGATACCCGAGGAGTGGTTTTAGTGGGTATACCTAACCCGAGAGAGTAGGGAGTCCCACACCCCCCCGCGAAGACGGGGGCGCCTATAAAAGGTTTCCCTCCTCAAGCCAAAAAAAAAAAAAAAAAAAAAAGACAGACAGACAGACAGAGAGACAGACAGGCAGACAGACAGACAGACAGGTAGGTAGGCAGACAGACAGACAGGTAGGCAGACAGACAGACAGGTAGGCAGACAGACAGACAGGTAGGCAGACAGACAGACAGGTAGGCAGGTAGACAGGTAGGCAGACAGACAGACAGGTAGGCAGACAGACAGACAGGTAGGCAGACAGACAGACAGGTAGGCAGACAGACAGACAGGTAGGCAGACAGACAGACAGGTAGGCAGACAGACAGACACGTAGGCAGACAGACAGACAGGTAGGCAGACAGACAGACAGGTAGGCAGACAGACAGACAGGTAGGCAGACAGACAGACAGGTAGGCAGACAGACAGACAGGTAGGCAGACAGACAGACAGGTAGGCAGACAGACAGACAGGCAGGCAGACAGGCAGACAGGCAGGTAGGCAGACAGACAGACAGATAGGTAGGCGGACAGGCAAGCAGGCAGGCAGGCAGGCAGGCAGGCAGGCATGCAGACAGACAGACAGACAGACATACATTTTAGCAACCTTGCACATTTCTCAAACAATCACATCCGGCACACATAATGGAGGTCATTGACCCACCCTTATTAACAGCGCATGTCCAGACAATAACATCCGGCCAGACGCTCACATCTGACGGACTGCAAATATAGCCTCTATTAACACCTGCAACAAAGGTGATGATAGGATAACTTATTCGAAGTTACGAGTGTTCGAATGTTTGTAAGAGTGGAACAGGTTGAAATAAATAACTATCGACGCAATTTCGAAACTGTATATTTAATAAAGTACTGGAAAACCCCGTAATATTTATGAAACTTGATTAAGCGAGAGAATCTTGTAAAAATTTAAAAAATTAGACTTTTAGCCTCAAAACTCGTTATGGGAATCTTGTAAAAATTAGACATTTAGCCCTCCAAAATTTTATCATTATTTTCAGACAATGACATCTCCCAGACAATAAGATTCGGTCAGACGCCTACAGCCACTTAAACATCTGGCGATGCGCAAATATAGCCCCTCTGTCAAATCTAAATTGGTTCATTTGTCCTGTGTCGAATTTGAATTTATCGTCAAAATGATGCGCAGAATTTGAATTTACCACCAAAAACCTGATCATAATTTAAATTTTCCGCCAAACCTGCGCAGAATTTGAATTTCCCGTCAAAAACCTGCGCATAATTTGAATTTACCACCAAACCTACGCAGAATTTGAATTTTCTTAGTATAATTATATATTGTTGCCCCCCAATATTGTGTCGCGAAAATGTTTCCATTAATCAGGTATCCGGGACAATTGATAAAGTCGATAATGGACTTATATATCTTAATTCGAGTTCATCCATATGAGACAGTCAATCTCCCCATCACCGTACAATTTCTCAACCTCTTTCTGTCTACCTGCATGTCTGTCTGCCTGCCTGGCTGCTTGCCTGCCTGCCTGTCTACCTGCTTGCCTGCCCGTCTACCTGTCTAGCTGTCTACCTGTCTAGCTGTCTACCTGTCTATCTGTCTACCTGTCTAGCTGTCTACCTGTCTGTCTGTCTGTCTGTCTGTCTGTCTGTCTACCTGTCTACCTGTCTAGCTGTCTACCTGTCTAGCTGTCTACCTGTCTAGCTGTCTACCTGTCTGTCTGTCTGTCAGCAGTGCTTTCGAACCTATATTAAAAACAAATAATATTTCTTTAGGAACTTGCTTATTGTTAAAGTGAGGGAATGCTGTCCTTCTGTACATAAATCCAACCGAAATAAATAACTATCGTCCAATTTCTAAACTTTGTGTATTTATAAGAGAAACACTTAATATTTACATTCGGTACTTACAAACAGTGTCTGTAAATTTTCAGTCAATTTTAAGCAAATTTCTTAACCATACATGTATTAGCAACCTTGCACATTCCCAGATTTAACACCAAAACCTACGCAGAATTTGAATTTCCCGCCAAAACCCCTGTACAGAATTTAAATTTCCCACCAAAAATTATGTGTAGAATTTGAATTTACCGCCAAACCCTCGCGCAGACCCTCGCGCTGACCTGTGCATAAACTCCAGACAACCGGTTCATTTTTAGCAACCTTGCACATTCCCAGACGATGACTCACATCCACAGGTCTTGACACGTATTTCTATAGTTTGCAAATTTTGCTCCTCCTTCTAATTTTAGCTTTATTTACACAATTTCAAATGTGATTTTTTAGTTACAAAATGCTTTTAAAGAAGTTTGAGATTCTCTCTTATACATCTGATTTTTAACCAATCTAGATAAGTTTTTATCCGGCAAAATTATACTGTCCCTTACCATTGAGTATAGAATCCTTATTAATTAGAGTATTGCAGTGATCTAATGGCTTTATTTTATTTAATTCTTATTCTCTGAATTTTATTTTAAAATTTTGATATCTTACCTTTTTGCGCACAGTCTTTAGCATTGTAATAACCTTAGTTATTCGACTATTAAAATCAGATAAACCATGAATACCGGATATAGGACAATTAAGTAATTAATAACTGCCTGTATCATGCGTTTAACAACTTTGTTAATTTAATTTTAGATTAATATTACTGTCTGTTTATATCTTCTATAGTCTCTGCTAGAACTATGCTCGTTGCAACCAAAAACTGGACTACCGTTGTAAGAAATCGAAATTCCAATGATAAAACTACAGCACCACTCCTTTTAGGAACAATATTTTAAGCTGCTTTTTATTTTTGAAAAATGTAGTTAAAACATACAGTGCTGTGGCGTCGGATTCATACCATTCTTAAAGCCAAGGTGCTAACACAAGAACAAAGAAGGTGTTTGTTTTTGCGATATGCGGAAGTTGTCGAATCGGATAAACTGAAAAATGCTGACGATTATTTTATCGCTCCTTCTGCTGTTTGAGACTCCGCTTCCTACCAGAGTTTACTGCTGGAATGTGTATTGGCTAAAACTACATCAAACTTTTTAATCTGGAAGAGTATTTTTTACTAATATATATATTGCTGTTCGATATTTGACAAGGCCCGGTTTACAAGTTTTCTGTCTGTCAGCAGTGCTTTCGAACCTATCGAATCTAAAATTTGGTAAAAGAACACAATATTAAATGGTACTGTTGAATTAGCTTGCGGATGTCTTATACTACAAAAAACCAACTTTTATGGCGTGCTGACAAAGTCATATGATAAAATTTCCTACACTGCATACGATAAGTCAACGACCTTGCATAACAAGCAAGTCTGCACATGCATAACGTAAATAAATGTGTATCGGTGGACTACTTACGAATGATTTACAAATACCGTTGTAAGAAACCGAAATTCCAATGATAAAATTAAACCACCACTCTAATTAATAACTGCCTGTATCATACGTTTAACAGCTTTGTTAACAGTAATATTTAATAAATACGTAATTTTTATACACACCTGTAACGTGTAAATCTCTACAGCATCATAATATTTCTTTAGGAACTTGCTAAAGTGAGGGGGTGCTGTACATAAATCCAAGCGAAATATATAACTATCGGCTCGAGACTGTGTATTTAATAAAGTATTGGAAAAACACGTAATATTTACTTTGCTTACAAATAATGTCTCTAAGACCACAAAACTTTTGTATTAGTCAGCAAAAAATGTTAAACAAAGGCAGCATTCAATTTAGCTGTTGTGCAGATTTTTCTCAAACAATGGGTTCCTTTGTTCAATGATAGTGCAGATTTCTCAAACAATGGCTTTCATTGTTCAATTTTTACCAGCTTTGCACATTTTAATCTCCAGACAACAATGGCTTCATTGTTCAATGTCGTGCAGATTTCTCAAACAATGGATGTCATTGTTCTATTTACTGATAACAACATCCTGCAAGAATGGACCTGTCTACATTCTCAAACTCCCATCTGATGCAAAATTCCGAGAAATGACGCCACCTCAACATCCGGTCCAGATTCGCAGAAAATGACGTTACCACCTAAGCAAATAAAAAAAAAACTTGCCTAGCCCGGGGTTTGAACCCGAGGCCGCTGATCGCGAGTCTGCCACTCTTACCGCTAGACCACCCCCGCACAGAATTTGAATTTCCCGCCAAAAAGTGGCCCAGAACCCCTCTAGTTACACTACTCTTGGAAATACTAAAATTAGCAACAGATTGTGGGTTGATTGTACTGAGAATTGTAACACTCAATATTTGATTCAACGTAGCTCTATTTAAAAAGTTAAGCGGAGGGTCAATAAAAAATTATATTGAACATCTTTATCTTAAACAGTTACCCATATTTTTATCATTTGATTACTGTCATGCTCTAAACAATGCACGAAATCAATTTTTGACTCATGATATGTGCTTTCCAAACGGCATAATTTCTTCTTCACATGTAAAATTTTTATACGATCTGCAAAAAGGATTACCAATAAAACCTATAAGGTTTTTGACAAAGAAACATTTATATCAATCTAACTTCGAAAAAACGACCGTCTTTCGAGCTATACAAATATTTTCACCAATAACTGCCGCACTAAAATTTCTAAAAGAATCTAGAAATGATGGGCTTGCTGATGTTGATGCGACTGTGTATCACTTTTTTAAAATTCGCAAGTCACAATACGTTCGTGCTTTGGATGACAACATAGCACCTTATGTAGACATATGCGATGAACGGTTGCACTGGCTAGAGGAAACATTACCAAATTACGAGAGATCTACAGTATTTATTGTCCCTAGCATAGAATACAACATTATTTTGCAACATAATCTCCTTGAACATGAAGACACTTATTCCACCTATGTTCAAGCATAGCAACACATTTCTTGAAAAACTCGGAGTTTTGATCACAGAAGAAGTTCTGCACTGCTGCCATAACAGCGTCGTCGCTCTCAAATTTTGTTCCCCGAAGACTCTCTTTTAGCTTTGGAAATAAATAAAAATCACTGGGAGCTAAGTCGGAGAGTAAGGTGGATGCTCCATAACTTCAAACCCAGCGTCATGAATTGCATTCATAGAAATAACGTTCTTATGAACTGGGGCGTTGTCTTGATAAAAGGGAATTCCTCGTGACAGTTTTCCTCTTTTTTTTTCTTTAATGCAATCACGAAGTTTTGTAACTAATGTTGCATAATATTGTCCAGTGATTGTGTGGCCACGTTCCAAAAAATCTACCCGTAAAATTCCTTCGGCATCCCAAAAAACTGTAGCCATTATGTTGCCCGCTGAAGCCTGTACACGAAATTTGAGTGGAGGGGGAGATTATGGATGACGCCACTCCATACTTTGTTGTTTGCACTCGGGATCGAAGTGATGAATCCAAGTTTCATCAACCGTAACAAAGCGATCGAAGAAACGTTTAGGATTACGGTTAAACAAGGCTAAATTGGCTATTGAAGAAGTGGCTCTCAAACGCTTTTGTTCGGGCGTCAACATTCGGGGTACCCATCTTGCTGACACCTTATGAAGTCCTAAATAGTCATTTAGTATGGTTCCAATCGTGCCATTTGAAAGGCTTGTTATCTCCGCTACAGGTCTTGTTGTCAATCGACGATCTTCTCTGATCATATCATTCACAAGATCAATGTTTTCTTGAGTACACGCAGTATGCGGCCGACCAGCACCTTTTGCATGTTGGCAGGTTGTTCTGCCACATTTGAACGCTCGAGACCAATTTTTTACTACTTGATAGAAAGGAGCAGAATTTCCAAGCAAGCCAATCATATCTGTATGCATTTCTTTAAGTGTTAAACCTTTCTTTTGTAGGTACTTGATGACAGCATAAATCTCACTTTTTTCCATGTTCCAAAATCTTCGTGCAACCACTACTTTCAACTTGTACAACTTTGAAACTATTAAAGCTCGACTAATCAAATTTGGCAGTTTGTTTATCAGTAAAATAACAAAACAAGTGCGGTTACTAGAGGCAACATATTCCAAAGCCATCTATGTTAGGGACAACAAATACTGTACATCCCTCGTACATAGATGACTTGCTAGTTCTCTTCCCAGTACTTCTACAGATGTAGAAGATATAACATTGCCAGAAGAATTGAAGCTTAAGATTGAGTCTGTAGAAATGAATTATGCAAGTGACACCAGTATTTATTCTGCATCTGTGGCTTTCCTTGCTGGGCACATTATTATGAAATTGCAACAGAAAATTAACTGTGCAACTTGTATCACGCATCTTCTTTCTTACACTATTCCAGGACCTTTATTACAATTAATAACTCTTCAAAATCGTGGAAATTTATCATATCCATATGAATTATTTGTTGGCCTCATTCAGAAAATAGCAAATATAACTTAAGAAGCTATGCAATTCTTAACTATTAAAAATACCTGTCAGAAATTTAAAGACATTCTGCGGCCTTGTTTGTTTAAAAATTGTTTAATCGTATGTCCTGCACATAAAGAAGTATGCGATTTAATTATTTCGATGACAATGAAACCAGTATTAAAGAATATTTGTTTGGAGAAAACTAATTATGTTAAAAGAAAAGTAGTTAATAACAAGCCCCTTAGCAGAACAGTTTTGAAATTATAAAAACGTTGTTACTAATTTATTTATTCTCTTATTTTACTCACCTGTTTAATAAAAGAACCGTTACCAGTTATTTACGCGAAAAGTATTGAAAGTGAGAGTAAGCCTTTGAATTCAGTACACTTTCAGTACGAGCTCCGTATAATATTTCTTTTTTACATCGTTAAATTGTCAGAAGATTTTTAAGCTGATACAATAATAGAGTAGTTCAACCTTCATTTAACCCAGTGTCATAGGCCAGGTGTTTCTAATTTTTCCGATAACTCTGAAATGTGTCGAAAGGTAGAGTTGCAGGGTTTAGTAGCTGAGAGATGTGTTAGAAAACCTCTGTGTATCTGGTTATTACTGTTTTACAGTATTAGCATCATCAAGTCATTCTCATGGAGTTACGCACTCGCAGCTAGTTTGTAACTTTTTGTATGTATGTACTGTAGAACGGGGTAATACAGAATGAATTTTTTTGTTTTATTTATTATCAGATTAATAACTAGAAGAATTATAAATAGTAATTTATTATACAAGACGATAAAGTTAAATTGTATCCACGAGTGAATCGTTTAACGTATAGAAAAAGTCAAGTCAAGCAAGAACTTTGACAATTTCAAGAGAAAATAAGGACAGTCAATCACATTTGAAAATGTCAGTAGCTAGATTGGTTTGCTACGATAATACGAAGCTGTCATATTTAATTTAAACAAAAGTTAGAAAATTAAATTAAATACTTTTTCGTTGACCGCTTGTTAATTTCAACATTAATGAATTATTTTTCCTAAAAAAGGATGGATTAATATACGTCATTAATACAATGTTTTTGATTAATACACTCTTTTTCATTAATTAACTGTTTTTTAAAATAGGATGCATTAATGGATCTATTAATACACTGTTTTTGATTAATACACTCTTTTTCAATAATTAACTGTTTTTGTGATTTTGACGCTTTGATGATATTTTGCATGGAGGTTAGTTGTATTAATCAAATTTTTCACCACAAAAAACGATTTTGCGGTCAACGAAAAAATGTTGTAATCAACTCCTTTGTTAATGGGCGATTAATAATCTCAACTATTAAAGGCACTCACTCGCTATCGCTCGTTCGTGCTTTAAACAGTTTCGATTATTAATCGCCTTCATTAACACACTTGTTGGTTAAATAACTATTATCTATGCTTCATGTTAAAGTGCTACTTTATCTACCCTTGCGGTTAAAGTAATACTTGATTTTTTGTTTTGAGTTAATAAAAGCACACTTTAACATGTGCTATAGAAAAAAAATATTCAGTTTGTTAGTGTACTACTATTAAAACACATTTTAAACAAATAACTTAAGAAAAATTAAACTAAGCCCCAAAAAATATATCATTTCGTATAACATCTTGGTACCGATCCTAATTAAGATCTTTCGCCTATGCCTAGCGGGAAACTACTTGCCACTGGCGTGGAGACCGATCAAGGTCGTCTTCATTCCCAAACCAGGGCGAGCATCGTACACCCTGCCAAAGGCATATAGACCGATTAGCCTAATGTCTTTCTGTCTAAAGACTATGGAAAAACTGGTAGACAGGCACATACGAGATGGGGTCTTGAAAGACAATCCCATACATCGTAGCCAATATGCATATCAACCAGGAAAATCATGCGAATCGGCACTTCACAACCTACTCAGTAGGGTAGAAGTGTCGATAACCAACAAGGAAGTAGCCCTAGCTGCTTTCCTGAACATAGAGGGAGCATTTGATAATACCTCCTTCGAATCAATAATGACTGCAACCCTAAGACATGGCGTGGACGACATCACAAACAAATTGATCAAAACCATGTTAGAGGGACGCCAGATACAGGCCGATTTGGGAGAAGAATCCCTCAAGGCACGTGCTGTCAGAGGTTGTCCACAAGGGGGTGTACTATCCCCACTACTGTGGAACATGGTAGTAAACGATCTCCTGCAGACACTCAATGATGAAGGGTTCTACACCCAAGGTTATGCAGATGACATAGTCATTCTCATAAGGGGCAAGTATCCAACCATCATTGCAGCTCTCATGCAAAGGGCACTGAACATTACTCAGGGATGGTGCAATAGGGAAAACCTCAAGGTAAACCCTAGCGAAACATCTATAATACCTTTCACTAAGAAAAGAAATGTACAGGCCTTCAACAACCTTACAATCTTTGGTGAAAGAATTCAGGTTAACCAGGAAGTTAAATATCTGGGTATTACCCTAGATGCAAAACTAAACTGGAATGCACACCTAGATAAAATAGCAAACAAAGCAAAAATGGCCCTCATGATGGGTAGACGCATGTTTGGTAAAACATGGGGACTGAAACCAATGATGGTTCATTGGTACTACATAACAGTAGTCAGACCCGTGATATCCTATGGCACCTTGGTATGGTGGCCAAAGGTAGAACAAAAAACAGCAATTAAAAAACTATACAGGATACAGAGACTGGCTTGTTTGTGCATCTGTGGAGTTATGAATAGCACTCCAACAGCATCTATGGAAGCTCTCTTGGGACTAACACCTCTAAACATATATCTAAAAGGGGAAGCCCAGATTGGAACATACAGAATGAAAACCACCGGAAACTGGAACACCAACCAGGAACGGTGCGGACACAAACGGATACAGGAAGTGGGCGAAGGTAACCCCATCTTAAAAATGGGCTCAGACTACAGCCTTCCAGAGTATTCCTTTGACAAACCTTTCACTGTAAGGTACGATCGCAATGACTGGACCCAAGAAACCTCAACCCACCTGCCAAATGGGCTAGTCTGGTACACAGATGGATCCCGAACAGCAGAGGGCACGGGTGCTGGAATACATGGCGTAAGACCAAAAGAGGACATTAGTGTATCTCTTGGGACCAAAGCCACAGTCTTTCAAGCTGAAATCTTTGCTATAATGCAATGCGTCCAGGAAAATGCAAAACGCGGGTATTCCCAACAACGCATAAGCATACTTTCTGACAGTCAAGCGGCACTGAAAGCGCTTGAATCACCTCGTGTAAGCTCTGTGCTAACAAGAGAATGCTTAAGTCACCTGACACTCCTATCTGAAAAGAACACTGTTCAGCTCATTTGGGTGCCAGGGCACACAGGGATAGAGGGAAACGAAGCGGCAGACGCCCTCGCAAAAGCTGGTGCATCTACCCCATTTATAGGCCCAGAACCTGTATTTGGTATACCCAAACAAAGCATCCGAACAGCGATAGAAAAATGGACCGCTAGACAACACGCTTCTCGCTGGGATGCCACACAGGGACAAACACTGGGGAAGGAAATAATTAGAACGCCTTCTCGCAGACTAACAACTGATGTACTCCATCTAGGACGAACTCAGATCAGACGGCTGGTAGGACTAGTCACAGGACACTGCCACCTGAGAAAACACCTACACAAAATAGGCATATACAGAGGGGATATACTCTGTAGAGTATGTCAGGAAGAGGAGGAGACAGCCTCACACATAATCTTCGACTGTCCAGCGTTACTCCGCAAAAGACAGCAACTTTTCGGGGGAACTCCACACGGAGCAGCTCTCACACACGAGCACCTCGTAAAACACCTCCTACAACTCGTTGAAGGTGCAGATCTATTTTAATAGGGTCAGGGGGGGTACAAAAGACCACAGAGTCGAAGTGCAAAACTGGGCTCACTACTAACCCATCTAAATCCCTGCTTTTAATCAATCAATCAATCAATCAATAACATCTTGGAGGTGCACGGATAATTTTATTTTGTAAAAATTCATATTTCAAGTCACATTGTCCCCATAATATGATAACAAGAAATGCCTAGAATACATATTTTAAAAAAATTAAGGCAAAATTTGATCATGCTATTTTTTTTTGGGTATTTCGCTACAAAATGAAAAATATTATAACATGAACATTTCGAAAGACAAATCTACTTCCTTGTCGACAATTAACTAATTAAATTAAAAATCAACAAGAACAACTTAACTTATTTTATTTTTAATTTAATTAGTTACTTGTTGAAAACAGAAGTAGATTTTTTTTCAAAACCTTCATATTCTAATATTTTTCATTTTGTAGTGTGGCAAAGTACCCAAAAAATAGCATGACTATTGAAGCGCCACAAAGAAGTTACAGAGTTTATAAACATTTTATCAATAAACGGTAAACTATGTAACTTAAACAGTTGCATATTTTGCTACAACTTTAATTAACTTGTGTATTGTATTTTTTATAGCAGTACAGTGAAATTTAGTGAAAGAAGCTTTATTAAGTTAAAATAAAAATTACATTACATTTTTGAAAACCTATGTAGGTAACTAAAAAACAACATATGAACACTTTATATAAACTAAAAAAAAAGACAACGGTTTTACTATAATATAGTCTCTAGGAAAGTGCAGTATCTGCATTCAGTTTATAATGCCGTCTATTAATAACTCGTTCCCTATCCCTAACAATGCACTATTTGATCTAGTTGTACAATAGGGTGGGTAGATTTTTCTAATTTTAAAAGGCCTGTGGTGGGAAAAGTTGTGTAATGGTCTAAAATAAAGGTGCATTTTAATTTTAATATTTATCTTTCAAAAAATCAATATCTCATACAAAAAACAACACTTTTTACATTTTCAACTACTATTTTAATAATTTAGGCAACACATTGTTTTTGCTTTTCTTTTCGTACCAGCATTGTATATGAACTCTACTAGAAAAAATTTACCTATTAACATTTAAATCGGATTTATTTATAGAAATTCTTACAGTAGGAAACTGAGGGCTATTTGCCTTACCACTCCTACTGGGCCCATCATTAGCATTGCTTTCATCTTTAAAATGATTGCTCGTTCTTGCAACAATTTCTACGTTATTATTCCCACTAAAGAATCTGCTTCTTCAAAATATTCCAATCTAACAGACCTTCTTGGCGGCATATTGATTCTTTTTCGTCTTACTAATTTGTTTTCTGTATTATTTTTAAATGTAATCGCTTCCAATATATTTGTAAAAAATTCTATCGTGGCAAATTTTTTGGGGTGGAGTGGGCTGCTGCGCTGCTGGAAACCAGGGCTGACATTTAATTATGTCCCCAGGCGAAAAGCAGCGCACAGGAAAGGTTTGCTGGAAGTATTGCACATTTCGCTTCCACACTTCCAAGACTGTTGGGTAGTCTGAGACTATGTGATCTTTGATTGCACTCTTCTCCTGGTGACCCTGTTTAAACTAAACCCTTTGCATCTAGACTGGAAGGTCGATAAACTAACTCCAAGCTAAAGTAGAAGATATCATGCCGAGAGCTGAAGGACAAAGGGTCACAGTGTCTTGAACGATGCCCATGAAATCCCCAGTGCTTTTTCCATGGTCTCTTAATCTTACTCCTGTAACAGGTGAAATCATCCTCTCCTATTTACTTGTGGGATTAATTATGGAAAACATCAATAATCCAACCACTCCTTTAGAAGAGGGATCTGTTGCAGATCCACTCCGTTCCCCCAAGAAGAGCAATCCCCACTGGAGTCCCTCTAGAGTAAGTCAACAAGGAGTGTTCTTGAAGCACGTTTGATGACTCTTCTAACAATAATTCGCTCTGTACCAGCATCATCAGTAAGATTTGGATGGTCAAAGTTGACCATACTAGAAGGAGGGACTTCATTTAAGATAGGTATCTTCTCGTTCATCAACTTAGAAATTTATTATATCATCTAACAGCACACTTTATATTTTTATGCGCAATCCATATAATTATAATGGCATAATTATGTTGATTTTTAGATGTATTATGGGGCTTATAATTTTTTAATCAGTGTCATGACCCATCTTATAACAGCGTAGAGTCAAGTTATGGTTGTGGATAATAGTGGTGTCGTTCGCAAACGAATTGGTTCAATGAGCCGGCTGAGTACAATCACATAGGAATAGATTCAGTTTTCTGAAAAGATCTGACTCTCAGATTAGTCTCGGTCACATGACGATTGTTACCGAACGAGACTGAGATGACAAAACCAATTCAGAAATTTACGAGACCCATTGAATCAATTCAATTTACCAATTCTATACCAAATTAATTTAAATGTTTAATTCGATGAATAAGAGGGAAGGAGACCAATCGCCATGCTAAAGAATGTGTGATGATATGTACGGCTCTTTAATAGTACAGTATCTACCACTGGCAGCGCTGGTGCTCCCGCCGGCTCCTCGATCTGTTACGTGATCGTGGCATACGACCGCTGCGGCAAATCAAAACGTAAACAAGACGTAAACAAACCTCCACTCTGCCGCCAACTAACCCAGCGCGGAACTGTTGCACCGCGAGTGGCGGTATTCTACTACTAAAGAGCCGCAAATATCAACGCAGGTTTTAGCGAGCGGCCTGTAAGGGGATCGGTCTCTTTACCTGTTACTTCATGGTTTAATTCTACATCAAATAGTTTGTGTTTGTATATGTTTAATGTCGGAGCCGGGCATTTGGGCGCAGCCGTTTGGGCGCGGCCGTTCGGGCGCGGCCGTTTGAGCGCGAAGACACTTGGGCGCAGAGCCACTTGGGCGCGAGACATTTGGGCGCGAGGAAATTAATTAACGTATATTAGTATTAGCTAGCTTTACTATTCATAGGTCTGAAAATTTATTTTAAATAACGAAAATTACCTAAAGCACGTTCAAGGAGGTGGCGGGCGGCAAAAATTTAGTATAGAAATATTAATTGTCAAAAATTAGATTATTATTAAAGCAAGTTAAAAATTTTAACTTTCCGGTAAATACTAGCAAATCTTTAGCGGAGATTTATTACATTAAAATAATAAGTAACAAAGAATAAATGAATAGAGATTGGGTACAAACAGAGCTATTGATGAACCATCCAACCATTTGGAGATTCGTCGACAGCCTGAAAACTATTCAACGAAGGAGAGATGTTGCTTATGAACAGTTACTTGCGGGAAATGAGCCCACTGAAAAAATAACAAAAATATATCCAGGCTGATAGAAAATAAAAAATTTGGTTAAAGATTATAATAATCAATATAATCATGTAGACGGCGTAAACAATAGGGACATTCTAGAATTTTTAAGAGGCATTTCGTACAATTATGAAATAAATGCGTGGATACTTCTTGTTTATATTTTAAAAAACGTATATATTTACTTCAAGAATAATATGTATTATAATGGGAAAAATGTCAAAAATTAATTTTGATTATTAAAATTAATCTTTTTATATGATTATTTATTATTATTCTTATTTCTGCTTTTATCTTCAGTTAGTCGGTTCATAACATAACGGAAATAATTGATTACTTTAAAATTTAAGGTTTATTGTTAAGTATTATCATTATAAACAGGTCAAAACAGAACACATATTAGAAACATATTAAGCATTAGAACCATCAATCGATTAAGTATAGCACAGCATTATTCATTTACCAGCACAATAAATGAATTGTTATTTAAAATTATTTTCAACACCTATATATAATCTATTTCCATCTTTATTTCAATTCAGAATTATTATTTCATATCTAACATAGGTACTGCCTTTTTTATGTATTCAGAATTATTTCAAAACTAATCTAATATTTTACCTTCTCTATTTTTATTCAGATTTATTTCAAAATTTATCTAATATAGGTACATACTACCACCTTATTTAAAATTAATCTCATAACGGTTTCAATAAATAATTGGATTATTCTTTAAATATTGTTTGATTAATTACATTAACTTCTCAGGATAAATAATGATTTAATAAATGTTTGTTTATTTATACCAAATTGAAATTATTCACACTTAATGTGTTCCCAATGTTGACCCTTTCTCGCGCCCAAGTGTCTCGCGCCCAAGTGTCTCGCGCCCAAGTGTCCCCGCGCCCAAACGGCCGCGCCCAGACGGCCGCGCCCAAACGGCCGCGCCCAAATGTCCTAGACCGGTTTAATGTATTGTAATTTTATTCAAATTAGACAAGAATAGTTACAAGATTGACTCTTATAATTAGATTACGTACCTACAGTTGCGTATCAAAGTTTTCTTTTTATTAGAAGAACGAGTTCAGCAAATATTCTTGCTATTCATGATTTTGTTAAAGTACTCGTATTTTGCATAACAAATACACAGTAACTACATCTAAGGTTAACATTATTAGTTATTTTAGTTAATAACAAGGTCATAAGATGTGATAAAACAGTACTAATGGTAAGTATTGTCTTAATATAGTTATTTACAGATTAGTTTATTTCAACAAGGTATTGTGTTAATCGGCGCTTAAGTCTTGTATATATATTTTTTCTTCCTAATTGATGCACTGAGTACTCGGACACATTTCCAAGTTTTTATAGAATTTAACGCACACCTTTTTAATAAACTGTTCGATTGTTAATTGGTTAAGTTCGTAGTAGATTTGAGTGTTTCTCACGAACCAGTCGCCACTTGTTTTGAAAAACTTGTATTTTTCGTACATGTGTTTGTGATGCGACACTCCACACTGGACAGGCGTAAGTGAATATAGGTCTTAAAATGTAGTTATAAATAAGCAAACAGCACTCTATTTTTAATGAGCTTCTGCTATTTAATATAGGGTATAATATACCTAAGCGAGCATATGCTTCATTTAGCTTTCGATTTATGTGATAGCCCCATAGAAGTTTTTGGTCGAGATATACACCTAAATATTTAATACCCTCTTCTAATGGATTCCATCTTATCTCTTGATTATATATAGTGAGCAGAGCTGGTGTACTATATCGCTTGAGTGTAAAGATCTTCGCCTCCGTTTTTGTTGGATTTATTGTTATACACCATTTCTCAAACCATTTCATTAGCTCATTGATACCATTTTGAAGCACTGCAGTAGTAGCACTTTGCAAATTGTCATGCTGTGTTATGAGTGCCGTGTCATCCGCAAACATGGCGAGTTGTATGCCCTCAGGTTCTTCACTGTCATGAGTAAAAATATTAAATAGTATCGGGCCTAGAATGGATCCTTGCGGAACACCCGCGCCAATACTTTTCCAATCTGAGAGCGTTGAATTGATGCGTATAGCAAATTTTCTATTCTTAAGGAAAGATACAACAATCTTGAACAAATACATTGGTAATCTTATTTGCAACAGTTTCAGTATTTGTCCATTGATCCACACGGTGTCGAAAGCCTTTGCTACGTCTAAGAATAGGATTGTTGTAAACTTTTTATTTTCGTAACCCTGCTCAATGGTTTGTGTGATTCGCAGGTGTTCTTGAGCCGGCGAATGTTGGTTTCTAAACCCATACTGAATCGCAGGTAGTATTCTGTTTGTTGTCAAGAATTCGCTTAGGCGTGCTTGTATTGTTTTTTCTAGAAGCTTAGACAACGTCGGTAATAGGCTAATCTCTGGAAAATAGTCTATGTGCATACATGCATTAAAAACAATTGGTAGATAAACAAGACACTTCTTTGATAAGTTTTTAATATGCTGTTTGTGATCATATCATGACCTGGGGCCTCCTTGGTGGAGAGTTTTTTTTTATGTAACATTCCAATTGGAAGGGAAACACTGGATTTTCACAGTTACTATTTTCGTAATTTATATTTTTGACTACCTCGTTCGCTTGGTTAACAAACTCCCGATTACCTGTATTTGTTTTGGTGGTAAAGGTGTTTTCCAGTTTTTCAGTAAGTACTTGGCACTTTCCTTGATCAGCTTCATAAGTTTCTCCATTCGTTCTTTAAAAGGCATTGTTTGTGGTTTATTTAGGATTTTGCTGGCCGCCTTCCTCATTGTACCATCATTAGCTTGGAGTTCTTGTAGATATGTTTGATACTTATCGATTCTGTATTGATCCATATCTCTTCGTAATTGGTGTGGGAGTTTGTTGAGTAGTGTTTTGACTAGTGGGTTACGCGTGCTTTGCCAAAGTCTCCGCACTTTATTTTTCTCTTTAATTTGATAGAGAAGGTTGCGTGGTACATGCTCAGGAATTGACTTGCGTTGATTGACAATGTGGGTTGTTGAACTTTCAATTGAATTTTTAATTGCCTTAGTGAAGTCATCTATGGATTTATCTATACTGGAATTAGAGTCTAGGTTTGTAGGGCAATTGATTTGCTTGTCAATGACATTTCGAAAATCTTCCCAGTTGACTGGTTTCTTAATCAGTTTAGCGATTTTATTGATTACATTGACATTCTCATCGAAAGTGATGAGTATCGGCAGATGATCGGATGTAAGCTCGGGGACAACCACTTGATTAATAGGTCTGGTAAAGTTCTTGCAAAGTAAAATGTCTAAAATGTCAGGCTGGTGGTCGGTTCGAAAAGGCTCATAGGTTGGTTCAGCTGGTGCTAAAATATGAAAGCCATTTTCTGCAGCGTATTTTAGTAACATTGTACTATTTTGGTTTCCTGCGCGGCAACCCCATATAGTATTTGTGCTGTTTAGATCTCCGGCTACTATAACAGCTTCTTAGGTGTGTACATCTTTCTCAAATCCTGTTGATCAAGCTTTTTATTAGGGTGATATCATCTTCAAGTTTAATTTTAACTCCTACAACTTCTAGACTTAGTAAGTTTGGTAACAGCAGTGGTACAGCATTTATATTCTTTTTATTG
This sequence comes from Agriotes lineatus, assembly GCA_940337035.1. Classification (NCBI taxonomy): domain Eukaryota; kingdom Metazoa; phylum Arthropoda; class Insecta; order Coleoptera; family Elateridae; genus Agriotes; species Agriotes lineatus. The sequence goes on from CALNHX010000799.1 coordinate 238,572, forward strand.
AGTATGGCGACACCGCCAGATGCTTTACCAGCTTCTCTGTCTCTTTGAATTAAAGTTGGTTATTGTTAAGTTAGAAATTATTCTGTGTTTATTTGGCAACATCAGCAAGTAGATTCGGAATTAACGAAGCAATAAATGATTTTATAAATGGAGTGATAAGTTTTATTATTTCATTGATAAGTTTATTTAATGAATTACTGTTATCTGTATTGGCTGTAGAGTTATCCGTGTCAGCTCTTTGAGTGTTAGTTGTTGGGAGTCTTGGCCACGCTTTTGTTGATTGGAAGTTTTTTGCATCTTATTTTTGCTGCTGTTGAGGTCTAATGTTGTGGATCGAAGGTCGTGTCTTTTGTTTTTCTATTATTTTAGCTAGATACGGACAGCCTCTGTAATTTGCTGAATATTGTTACCACAATTTACGCATTGTGGTTCTTCACCTGACTTTTTTGAACAATCGCTAGTTAAATGGTCTCAATTGCATTTAACGCATCTTGGGTCTAATTTGCAGTAATTTCGCATATGACCATAGCGCTGACAACGATAGCATTGTGGTATTGTTTTGGATTTGTGTCTTGGTTCAACTTCCACAATACAATAACAGATTTTTGTTATTCTGAAAATGTTCAGTGAATTTCCGCCCTTAGGTAACTGAACTATAACTAGAGGCATTGGTTTCTTCTTGTTGAGCATTCGAGTAACCTTTGTCGCTTGAATGTTTTTCTCTTTTAGTTCTTTAAGTATTTTTTCTTCCGTTATCGATTGTGGTAGATTTCGTATAATTACTTCAAGCAATGCACTATCTGGATCTTTATATGTATGATATTTAACATGGTAATTTTCATAAAACTTTGTAAGTTTTCGATAATCTTCAATGCTAGTAACATTAATTCTCAAGAATTCTTCTTTGTAGTTGGTTGAAAAGCCTGGTTAGTAGTATTCTCTTTAATCTCCTGAATTACTCTTTGAAAATTATTTGCATTGTGCAGGTATATGGGAGGAATTCGGGCAAATAGTAACGGGTTCGTTTTATTAAATTCACGTTGTCCAAGAGATATTTTTTGGCGAGATTATCTCTTTCGGGCGAGCCTAGGGCGCGTTTACTGGTTTGATTCTCAAGCAAATTTTGTGATACTTCTCCATGGTGTTTGATTAATATATGAGGTTCAAGAGGATTGCTTTTGTCAATTTCTATGATGTCATCAACTTGTTCAGTGTTCATGTTTAGATCATTGTTATCTATTGTTGTTTTGATAGGGTACTTAAATGTCCTGGTATTCGTAGATATTTTATTCCGGTGCAGGTCATGCGACAATGACCTTAAGTAAGAAATTTTGTACTTACAGGATAATCACCTGGCGCTGACTCTGCGCGCACGCCGCGAGATAGGATTTATCGCCGTTATCACTACCGTGTGAGTTCGTGTTATTGTCACAATATAAATATAAATAGGTTTATTAATTAACAAATGCAATGTTCTGTTTAACGAGAAATTACACACTGAATAATCGACCTTACTCAGTCGCGTCTCGATGAGAACTTGCGCATCAAAGTAACTGTGATCTACTCAGAACCACAGACTTAAGAGATAGAGTAACAAGGTCTACACATCACCAAGACATACAGCTAACACACAATGGTTGCTACGAAAGCAGGAAAGGGCGCTCCAACTTTGCAACTCTGGGCAAGTTGAGCATTACACTACCTGATGCTAGCGTAGAGAGCACCAGCCTCTACACCGCTAAAGTAACAAGCGGTTAACGATAATACATACAAGTAATTTGAAGAACCTAATAATATTCTAAATTATGATTTAAAAATGAAATTTGTTAAATTATTGGCAAATAATCACCATGTATAAGTAATTTCAAGAAAGTAACACTATTTTAAACTATTTTATTCCTTATCGTTCCAAACATTCGGTACAGATGCATTGGAATTTGTCGAGTCATTAAATTAATTTATTGAACGTGGCTGGACACAAGAGAACCTAAACGTCAGTTGACACGTTTCAGTAAAAGGATATTTGTAACTAGTTGGTAGGTATCCATTACGGTTTTCTTCTCTGCAGAAGCTTGGGCAAAGCTGATTCCTTCTTCTAATATTGCATCTAATATTAAAATCATTTTCTACCTGAGAATTTGGATAATCCTTGCTTGGATTTACACCAAACTTACTTGTGAAAGTACGCGACATTTTCCCCTGGAATTATATTGTGTTGGTATTTACACGTTTTTATTTTAACAATCACCTTTTTTTCAGAACCCTGATTGAACGTAGGGTTACCAACATCTAGTCGATGTTGACCCGAAGAAAATAATTGTAGGGGAGGAAAACAGGTGGATAAAATTTATAAAAAAGGTCAAGATGCGGTAGTTTCTTTACATTATACAGGTATGATTCTGAAAATTCTATTATATTTGTTAAGCAGTATATTAAATGCGACATTTTTTCCTCTCCTTGCATAAATTTAATGTAGTTATTTGAACAAGACGTCTCGTACGTCTTAATATTTAAGTAATTATTTGCCCTTTTTATCTTTTAGCTAGTGCAATGAAAGTGAAATTCTCTTAATATTTCAGTTCGTGGCTTATGAAAAATCACTATCTGCCAGAACAGGAATCTGGTTCCCTCTTGTAGTGTTAGTCAGACTAAAACCTAACTTTAAATAATGCACAAGAACAGCCGATTTGTTTACTTTACTTAATGATTTCAATACACAAATAAAAACACATAAAAAATACAAATAACAGATTTAAACACACAAAAGAGATAGAAGAAAATAGAAGTAAATTTTCAACCAACCTACGTGCGATATAGCTTAAGGCTACTCACAGGCCTGCTGCAAACATACATGAACAACGTAATGCATCATTTAAAAGAACGTTACAATAATGGTCTTTTAAAAGAACGCATATGTCAAAACATCTTTACCAAAAATGCAATGTCAAAACTGCATGAAGCTGATAGTGATTTGAGTCCGGCCCTGTTTAAATTCACGTGCTAACTACGCACATCCTTCGCTTTTGAAAAAGGTTGCAGTTAAATGCAACCTTATCACGCTGACATAAAAACATGCTTTGAAAATATGCACTTTACTACAGCAGTTTTCCTGTCGCCCAGGCTTTCGACAAAGTTTGGATTGAAGGCCTAAAGAAAAATATTTTAGACATAAATATATTGCAAAGACTTGACGTTTCTGTACCATAAGTATTTAATTCAATTGCCCTGCTCTGCTAGCTGTGAGTATTTATTTCTTATTTAAAAATTAATTTCAAATGGTTTCTCTTTTAAAAATAATTATTGCCATGAAAACTCAATCATCAGAGTTAGGTTCTTTTATCTAGTTGTCTTATGTTTGACTTGTCATATTTAGAATAAATTTCAATTGTCAAATGACCTTAAATGTCACTTATCTTGAATGAATTCAAAATAATTCTTCTACTTGTAATCAGATACGACCAACGTACACTGTTTTCAATATTATTATGATGTATGACTTTCTCTATCTTTTATAGTAAGTAATAACTCTTTTAATTATTGCAAGTAATAAATATTGTTCATCTACTTCATTTTATTCTAGACTAAACTACTAACCAACCTTATTGACTCTACTAATTGCACATCCAGCACCACAGATCCCCTTTTACAACTTGTCACCACACGAACACGTCCAACTGCAATTAACTGTCAAACCAATTTACAGCCATTAAATCATCCAGAAAATATCCAAATATTTGAAGAATCCAACCTCCTTTTACCAATACTGCACCTATCGACTTTTATATTACTCCTTCACAACCCTCTTCTGCCAGTAAACTATCCTTGATGTACTCCAACTAATATTACTTCTTTTCAGATTTAATTGTCACGATGATCTGTCCTCTGCATGAAAATGAAATATCAAAATACCACCAATCACTCAGAATGATTCCCAGGAAGATACATCAGTCCTTCATCACGGCTCCTTCACTTGCAGTAATCCACACCAGTCAAATCCTTTTCACTCCTTCCCATAAACTGTATCAGTTCCAATAAAGCAGCTCAATCCAAATCTATTCAAATACTGTAGTTTTCTGGTTATTTCTATCTAATTAACTGTATTGCACAATCTCTTCACCGATTATGTACTTGTATCACTTCAAAATTACTTTCTCATATTTTTGTACCACGTAGATTTGTTAAAAGCCCTGTTATTTGTATACCACCAAAATATTTATACAAATAAGGCATAATTTCAAATTTTTTATTATATCACAAAGGAGTTTTCAAAATTCTGTATACATTTTATGAGTTTCTTATTCTTACTCTCAAAAACAACTCTCCTAACTACCGTATTTTCATTATTGATGCTAACTATATTAAAATATACATTTGATACATACATACTTTGTTATCTTTTAATATTTTAATTTGGTCTGTCGTATCTGATATCAGTAGTACATAACTTCTATCTTTTAATATCTTACTTTATAAATTAAACTATATGAAATTTATTCTTTCTAGTCTCATTTCTTAAAATTTAATCTTTATTTTAAAATTTCATTCAAATAACCTTTTATATTCTAAACTTTTGCAAAGACTGACTACAATGCTTTACCAAATTCTTTTATCGTATTAATTATTAAACTATATCCACTCTTATGATATCATAACAATATATAGCTACTTGCAAGCAATATTTTTTTCCTTTCTCGAAAACAGAACTTTTGCCGTAAAAGTCAATTCGTATATTTCTGAAATAAAATGCATATGCGCTGGTGTTCCACAAGGAAGCATTTTAGGGCTACTGCTTTTTAACATTTATATATCAGACATGCCAACGCCGACAACAGTATCATTAGCTACCTATGCCGACGACACCGCCAAAATCACACAAAGTGTAAATTTAGAAAACGCAGTAGAAAAATTATGCCACTGACGAAATTAATGAATGGTTTAAGAAATGGAACATACAAATCAATCCTTCTAAATGCATAAGTAAGATTTTCACGCTCAGGAGAATACTGGCCCACCCAACATCAAGATTGATGAAACTGCTATGCCTTGGAGCCCAAAAGATACTGCTGTTAAATATCTTGGAGTCCACTTGGACACGCGATTAACATGGAGCTTCCACATTGTAACGCTAGCCTCCGCGTAAATTATTATTACACAATAAAAATGTGTTTAATTTACGCATCGCCCAGTCTCGCGTTATCTTAGGTTACATTTTGCCCGTAAGGATAAGCGCGCAGGGACCGACGTCACGTCCAGAGATAACAAGGTAGTACCGAGTCGAATCATGCGCCGCTATCCCCACTCGCTATCCCCCACTTGAGAACTTCTCTAGGGCCCATAAAAGGAGCCGCACCGTCCAATCGCAAGGAGATTCCTTCGATAGATTCCACGAGACTTTCCCTTCCGACTCCGAGACCTTCCAGACCGATTTCCCCAGTCCTAGATCCCCAATCCCCATCCGGCATTCAAGAGAGAATCATTCTTCTACTTAAAATCCCTGGTTCCCATCCGGTATCCGTAAGTAACCAGTCCTGTAATTAATAACCTGTAGAGAATTCGTTCGAAGTTGAAGACTTCTCCGAAGACCGGCTCCACGAATTCTCCCCGCTCCAGTAATAAAATCCCGGCAATTCGTTTGAAGTGGATGCCCTCCTCGAGGACCCGCTACACGAATTCTAACAAGCCCTGTAATTAATAACCTGTAGAGAATTCGTTCGAAGTTGAAGACTTCTCTGAAGACCGGCTCCACGAATTCTTCTCGCTCCTGCAATCAAATCCCTGCAATTCGTTTGAAGTGGATGCCCTCCTCGAGGACCCGCTACACGAATTATTAACTATTCCTGTACTAAAAACCCCTAGGTTGTCGAGCGCGGCCACCTTCTTCCAAGGTGTACGCCACGAACACAAATTGTTCTCCTGTCAATTCTAATTCCTAATTAGAATAACCCGCACCCGACCTGCAAATTTGTATTCCGGTTAAATTCAATTTGGCATTGACTTAATCAGCACCTGAAGGTTGAAATAGCATTCATTGTAACTCCTAGACGTAATCAAAACAGCCCGCACTCAAGCTTTAGACTTGCATTTTGATTCATATTTGAAACCGTCCGTGCTCAAAGTTAACAGTCGTTGTAATTTAAATTTGCCAGTCGTAATAAAGTCCGAGAGCGCGAGATTTCCCCGGCCCGCTTTGGAGGAAAAGCGGCAATATTTGGTCGGCGCTCGGACTCTGAAATTAAAATCATATTTGTTAACGCAATGCGGCCTTTCTAGCTTAACCGTTTTCGGACATCCCTAAATGAATTTAGAGGCGGGCTTCACCCCCTGCACTATCAGTTAAATCTCCAGAACCGTGACATGCTTTATTGTATAATTGGCAGACCGTTTAATTCTAGTTTGATTCCAGCTACCTAGTCCGCAGGGTCAGAAACGTGTTGGCTTATCAACCACACCTGCAATGCCTGGCCGTCCGCCCCGACAAGAACGCCTGTTATCTACACCAGCAGTCCCCACGAGTTTATTGTAATTTCTTGTTATTAATTAATGTCGAAATATCTAAATGTATCACAGGCAAACACATTAAACTGTTTAATTGTATCCCGATGCTGTTTTTGTATGTTAAACTCTCATATATCTGAGGAACCAAAATTATCTCCGACTGTTTAAAAGCTACCCGACGAGCGTAAAGTTTAACCACCCTTATGAGAAGGGCAGGCGTTACAATGGCGCCCGAGCAGGGACCTAGACTCAGATATATACATAGTTTAGCAAACATGCACATACATCTCCTGTGTCCAGATGGCGCCCGAGACCGATAAACCAATAACTAGTAAATTTTGTTGTGATTTAAATAATGCACAAAACTTGTTACAGCCTAGCCGTCCAGAGAAATCTACCAGAGCCCAGAAACCGTGATGTCCCAGTCTAGAACTCCCAGATCCCCGTCCAGGTCCTGTCCGTTCCAGATAAGATCTTTCCGAGATCCCGTCCAGTCCAGAAAATCCTTCTCCTACCCTCAGGGGTCAGCAGCTTCACTGCTGACACGGGTTTTGCGTCCCCGAGGTGCCTAGCTAATTGCCGACATTACTACGGACCGTCCAGGACAGCCCAGATGTCCGCCCGCGTAGTACCGTCTTCTGCAATGCCAGAAGAAGGAAGAAATCCGTAGTCCGCAGTCCGTCCGAGACAATCCCGATGTCCCGTCCATAAAATCCGTAGTTAGCAGTCCGATTTCCCATTCCAGAAGGAATCCGTAGTCCGCAGTCCGCCTGAGAGACAATCCCGATGTCTCGTCCGTAGAATCCGTAGTCCGCAGTCCGCCTGAAAGACAATCCTGATGTCTCGTCCGCCGGAATATCTGCAGGTACCCGTGTAAGCACCTGGTGCGCCTACAAATTAATGAATGTAAGTGAGAATGCTAGAATGCCAGAATGTTTGCTAGTGCTGTCCCGAATGTTATCTTCCTTTTGGAGCGTGCTCCTGCCACCGTAAAACCGGATAATGACAGGAGATCGTAGACGAATAGTCGAAGCTCGAAGGCGAGAATGTGTTTACCAGAATACTGTGTACCTTTGTTTTCAGAAATTGTATGCTGGTTCCCGCAGCCTCTACAATTTGCCTTGCGATTTAATTATGTGTGAAAGGTTATCCGGCAACCTAGATATTTTTCACACTTATATTTCCAGAGAGCGTAGTTTAGAATGCGCCCCAGAGATCCTGTGCACCGTTTTTTTTTCAGAAATTGTATGCTGGTCCCCGCAGCCTCTACAATTTGCCCTGCGATTCCGTTATGTGTGAAAGAAGGCTATTCTGCAGCCTAGATGTTTTTTTTTTTCACGCTTAGAGGATCCCGGTATGAATGGAATGTAGGTCGACACCGCGACTAATGCAACCGTTCCCAGAGCGTAGTGTAGAAAGCGCTCCAGAGAGTCCTAGGCTTGTGCGGGTGTAAGTCGATACCGCGACGATGCCCACTCCGTGAGTTTGAAACTCTTAGAATGAATGCACGAGTAAAAGTGCGAGGGATACTACGAAACCCTTCGCTTAATCCCGATAAGCGTGAAGGAGTATTACAGATGAATTCCCCTGTCCTGAGCGATTTTAAAAGTGCGATCGACTTTAAAAGTGCGATTGATTTTAAAAGTGCGATTGATTTTAATTGCGATCGATGTTATTGTAGTTTCCTCCTGAAGCGTACTTTTGCCCCCGTAGACCCGGCTAATAGCAAAAGTTTGTAGATTCATTATCGAAGCTTGGAGGAGAAAATGTAAAAAGGAAGCCGCATTTTTCTTTCTGTACTGGTTCCCGCAGCTTTTACAATTTTCCTAGTGAAATAGCTTTTGTGAAAGAAGGTTATCCTGCAACCTGTATGCTTTCACAGATTTAAATGCTTCCGAAACCTGTTTTTCTCCGCAGAAATTACCCTAATACACTTTGAAACCGCAACCTCTGTGTTCAGCTAGGCCAGAGTTTAGAGTAAAATTTTTACGCAACCTGTATATTAAAATTTTACACCTCCGGTACATGGTTTCCGAAGAAACGCCCGCTAAAAATCTAGCACCCTCGCGTTTCCCAGTTAGAATGTTTTCTGTGTCCCATCCGAATAACCACCAGACCTCCAGGTTATTTCTGTATTGTTTTGAGAGCCTCGTTGAAGAAGTTGTCCACTGAGCTCCCGTTTCCCCCGAAGGGAACGGCATATGTAACGCTAGCCTCCGCGTAAATTATTATTACACAATAAAAATGTGTTTAATTTACGCATCGCCCAGTCTCGCGTTATCTTAGGTTACATTTTGCCCGTAAGGATAAGCGCGCAGGGACCGACGTCACGTCCAGAGATAACAAGGTAGTACCGAGTCGAATCATGCGCCGCTATCCCCACTCGCTATCCCCCACTTGAGAACTTCTCTAGGGCCCATAAAAGAAGCCGCACCGTCCAATCGCAAGGAGATTCCTTCGAGAGATTCCACGAGACTTTCCCTTCCGACTCCGAGACCTTCCAGACCGATTTCCCCAGTCCTAGATCCCCAATCCCCATCCGGCATTCAAGAGAGAATCATTCTTCTACTTAAAATCCCTGGTTCCCATCCGGTATCCGTAAGTAACCAGTCCTGTAATTAATAACCTGTAGAGAATTCGTTCGAAGTTGAAGACTTCTCCGAAGACCGGCTCCACGAATTCTCCCCGCTCCAGTAATAAAATCCCGGCAATTCGTTTGAAGTGGATGCCCTCCTCGAGGACCCGCTACACGAATTCTAACAAGCCCTGTAATTAATAACCTGTAGAGAATTCGTTCGAAGTTAAAGACTTCTCTGAAGACCGGCTCCACGAATTCTTCTCGCTCCTGCAATCAAATCCCTGCAATTCGTTTGAAGTGGATGCCCTCCTCGAGGACCCGCTACACGAATTATTAACTATTCCTGTACTAAAAACCCCTAGGTTGTCGAGCGCGGCCACCTTCTTCCAAGGTGTACACCACGAACACAAATTGTTCTCCTGTCAATTCTAATTCCTAATTAGAATAACCCGCACCCGACCTGCAAATTTGTATTCCGGTTAAATTCAATTTGGCATTGACTTAATCAGCACCTGAAGGTTGAAATAGCATTCATTGTAACTCCTAGACGTAATCAAAACAGCCCGCACTCAAGCTTTAGACTTGCATTTTGATTCATATTTGAAACCGTCCTTGCTCAAAGTTAACAGTCGTTGTAATTTAAATTTGCCAGTCGTAATAAAGTCCGAGAGCGCGAGATTTCCCCGGCCCGCTTTGGAGGAAAAGCGGCAATATTTGGTCGGCGCTCGGACTCTGAAATTAAAATCATATTTGTTAACGCAATGCGGCCTTTCTAGCTTAACCGTTTTCGGACATCCCTAAATGAATTTAGAGGCGGGCTTCACCCCCTGCACTATCAGTTAAATCTCCAGAACCGTGACATGCTTTATTGTATAATTGGCAGACCGTTTAATTCTAGTTTGATTCCAGCTACCTAGTCCGCAGGGTCAGAAACGTGTTGGCTTATCAACCACACCTGCAATGCCTGGCCGTCCGCCCCGACAAGAACGCCTGTTATCTACACCAGCAGTCCCCACGAGTTTATTGTAATTTCTTGTTATTAATTAATGTCGAAATATCTAAATGTATCACAGGCAAACACATTAAACTGTTTAATTGTATCCCGATGCTGTTTTTGTATGTTAAACTCTCATATATCTGAGGAACCAAAATTATCTCCGACTGTTTAAAAGCTACCCGACGAGCGTAAAGTTTAACCACCCTTATGAGAAGGGCAGGCGTTACAACATAAATCAAAAGTTAACACAAGGTTCAAATAGACTACGTCAGCTGTATCCTATAATAAATCGGAAATCAACATTAAGACCAGGATGCGCAATATTGATGTATAAAACCCTGTTAAGACCTTTAATCTTGTACGACTGCCCAGTCTGGTGCAGTACGTCTAAAACAAATATAGAAAAATTGCAGCGGTACCAAAATAAAATGTTACGTCTTGCTGTGAACGCGCCGTGGTACATACGCAATCAACAATTCTACAACGAATTAGGAGTATCAACAGTGTTCAAACTATTTTTGAACATGGTTTTAAGTGAATAATTTAATATAAATTGTAATCCAGGAAACACGCAATTGGTTCACTAAAAGCAGAACTTGCGCCAGATAAAAGTATGTCAGCTTTCGGTGTCATGATAACAAATTACAATAGCAACGCCTGCAATCAAGCGACAGTTCTTGTTGACAAACAGACGTTGCATTTTTACATGTATAGTATACCGTATGTCAGAAACACGACGCAGCAATTCTGCATGTTAGTGTGTCAATCAAGCATTCAGAATTGAGCTAGTAAAAATGCGTATGATTGTATTTTTAATATTAGGCCGTAAAAACATGGCATACATTTTCTGTATATATACTCTGTAATAGGACTAACATTTTAATATACCTTTAACTACGAATGTGTATATTCATCGATGGGGTTGAACACAGGCTAAAAATTGTTCATAACGGGGTAGCCAAGCCTAGCTACTCTTCCCTATCTCTTAACAACAAAATAGACTCCATCTCCTGCAAATAAAACTAAACTGGTTTTACAACAAAACATAAAAGGTGTTAAGTTCCAATTAACTTTGGGACACATCTTTTAACATTGGTCCTTCGAGCCGGATAACTCCCCGATCACGAAGAAGCCGGAATTTGGAGAAGACATTGGTCCTACAAGCCAACTACTCCCCGGACAAGAGGAAACTGGATTTTTTGGGTAAAAATCCTCAAGCCAACCAATTGGAGGCTTAAAGAAGTTAGTGCAACAATCAAGAGTCTTGGGTACGCGGAACAGATTCGAAGCTCTGGGCAAGTAAGCAACTGGACCGGATCTGCCATATCCGTTGGAAAATTTGGAGGACTCGCAACAAGATTGGTATGTACTCTTCTGTGTAAAGATTAGGGAGAAGTTCAAATTGAGCCGTCGCTAAGGAGAAAACGTCCTACGACTCAATCAAAGACATTCCGCCAAAGGAAAAGGCGAGAATTAGTGATAGCAGCATAAGTCCTGCTAGTAACTTCCAAGGGCTTCCGCCGTGCAGCGAGAAGAATCTTAAGCGGCAATCGATCCGTTAAGAACTTGGAAAATACGTAAAGTGGTAAGATACTACTTATTAAGCCAGTTTTAGTACCAAAGCCATTAAAAAAGCCGCATCGACATGGAGTCAATTATAAAGGAGCAGAAACAGCTGGCGGATAAAATGTGCCAACTGTTCCCAAATATGAAGAAGGATTCCGGAAGCAGAAAGAATCAGATGTACCTAGCCAAGAAAGAAGATGAATTAGAAGAATTGTGGAAGGCATTCGAGAGCGGTGACATGGAACTACGGAAGCGACTTCCAGCGGATCATGAATACATAAAAAAGGATTTCTACAGCCAGGTGAAAGAAAAATTTCAAGTAATTACAGATTACATACACGAATGGCAGGAAAAGCTAAACCCAGCCAGTGAGGAGAGTAACGGCTTAGAAATCGAGAAAAAGGAAAGCCCCATCGAACAAGAAGGCAAACTTAAGAAGCAAGAAATTAAAATGCGGTTATTTAACGAAGTATTGGATGAAGCAGTATCGACATTAGAACAACTCTAGGCGAAAATGGTCTACGAACATAAGGCGAGCAAAATATGCTAACAGTGGGAAAACATCACGAGTCTTCATGAGGAAATTCTCGGAGATGAGCAAGAATTCGCTGAGGACTACTTCACGCACGAAGTTTACAATCAGATGCGAGAGCGTTATAACCAGGTAATAGCTCAAATATTTAACAAAATAAGTAGCATCCCGAGAAGTGAACAATCACGAGCACGAGAAGAATTGGCAATTCCATTGCCCAAAATCACAATGCCGATATTCGAAGAAAAATTATGAAAATTGGACCACGTTCCACGACATTTTTGGGCGACTCATCCACAACAATGCCACATTAGGCAATGCAGAGAAGATGCAGTACCTCAAAACTTACCTCAGAGGCGAGGCAAGTAAATTAATAAAACATCTCGACGCATCGGACGCTAACTATGATACCGCATGGGACCTACTAAAAAGCAGGTATAATAACAAAAGAATTTTGTTTTCCAAATGTTTAGACAACATATTAGAGCTGCCCAATTTAAACTACGAATCAGCAGCTAGTCTGAAACAGCTGCATGATACAACAATGGAAAGTTTACGTGCCATGTCCAACATGGGCGTTAATATAGATACGTGGGGACCAATAATAGCACATCTGCTGGTCAAGAAGCTGGACAAGGAAACAAAAAAGTTATATGAACAGTCGCGGACTAATCCTCGAGAAATCCAGGATCTAGCAGATATGTTGGAGTTTTTGGAAAAAACATTCCAATCACTTGAGGCAATTCAAGAGTCCAAAAGGAAGCTGGAAGTCGCAAAGCCAATAAAATCGGAGTCATCAAGAAAACCGTGGCCGGTAAGAAGTTACCAAACAAGCGTCAGTAAAACTCCGATAAGAAAACCACGACAGGAGCCAAATAGGAGATCCCAAGTGGCCGCCACCACCACCGGACAAAGCGTGGAGGAAGTAAGCAGCCTAGTTAGCAGAAAGGTCAAGCTCCCCAAACAGAAGGAAGTCCTGCTAGCAACGACATTTTTGAAAATAAAAACAGCTGGAGGTTATTATGAACTGTTGAGAGCATTGGTCGATCCAGGGCCACAGGCATCATTTATAACCGAAGAAGCAGCTCAATTGTTGGCATTACCGATAGTAAGAATCCAAGCTGACATATCAGGGCTAGGAAAAAGCAAAGCTGGAGAATCCAGAGGAGAAATTGAAGTGGAAATGAAACCACGATTCTCCAGTAATTTCCGAATTTTTGGGAAATTGCTTATATTGGCAAATCTAACAGGAACATTGCCAAGAAATAAAATAATTGAGAAGGAAAAGGACGCATGGAAACATTGCCTGCTAGCCGATCCTACCTACGACATGCCAGGTCCAGTAGATATCCTGATAGGAGCAGACCTATACAAGGATATACTCCTAGAAGGAGTTAAGAAGACGGAGCAAGGAATGATGGCACAAAAGACGGAATTTGGATGGATCGTATCTGGGGCAGGAGAAGCAGCAGAACAACCCAATAGGAGAGTGGTCAGCATGATGTCTAACGTCAAAGAAGAGCACCACCTCAACAATTTTTGGGAGGCGGAAGAGCTCCTGATGGAGAAATCAATCTCACAGGAGGGACGTGAAGTGGACGATTGGACAATAGGACAATTGGAAGCAACCCATCGGAGAACGCAAGATGGGACATGTGTGGTGAACATACCGTTCACAAAGGATCCAAGTCGAGTAGCAGAACCACGGAGGGCAGTCGCCAGGAACCTGCAGTTGGGGAAAGGATTCAACCCTGACAAGAACTTGGAGTCCAGACACAACAACTTCATGAAGAAGTATCCTTTACCAGGACGCATGAAGAAGAAGGGCCAAAATGGTGGTCCTAGGAGAGGACTTTACATTCCTCACCCAGCTGTCGTAAAGGAAGACAGCAAAACGACCAAACCAAGGGTAGTCGACAGTCCCGCATCCAAAGCATCCACTGAGAGAAGTCCGAACCAGACGATGCATACAGGGTCAAGACTACAACGGAAGCAGGCTGACATCCGTCTACAATGGAGGAAGTACAAGGACAAGTATTCCGAGGTCAGCCGAGCAATCAATCCGAGAAGCATCACACCACAGGGGCGTGATACCATTTCGATGGCAACAAGATGTCCACGACCTACCCAATACAAGCTGGGGACACCTATTAATTACAACAGGGTCCGTCAGCAACATAACTACACTCCTCGGCATTTCCTCATGGTGCGAAATAAGCAATTTTCTGGAGAAGCGCATACAAGGTCAAGCAACGCCAGCAGAAACCCGATACCCGCAAGGACGAACTAGAGTTCAAACCGCTGCACTCAACGGAGGCGACGCCCGCCAGTCACGAAGCATGGCGTGGACCGAACATCTGACATAGAAACACAATTGCCGGATCAAGGGACAACAGAAGCAAAAACCGAGCACCGGCCAAGATGACTTCAGTTTGGAACCCTTATTCGCAACACCTCACGCCAAGGGAATCGTGAACGAAGCAACCCCTGCAACAGACGCCTAAACCACACCAACCCCGGCTGTTCACAAGTGACCCGGCCAGAATGTTCAAACTATTTTTGAGCATGGTTTTAAGTGAATAATTTAATATAAATTGTAATCCAGGAAACACGCAATTGGTTCACTAGAGGCAGAACTTGCGCCAGATAAAAATATGTCAGCTTTCGGTGTCATGATAACAAATTACAATAGCAACGCCTGCAATCAAGCGACAGTTCTTGTTGACAAACAGACGTTGCATTTTTACATGTATAGTATACCGTATGTCAGAAACACGACGCAGCAATTCTGCATGTTAGTGTGTCAATCAAGCATTCAGAATTGCGCTAGTAAAAATGCGTATGATTGTATTTTTAATATTAGGCCGTAAAAACATGGCATACATTTTCTGTATATATACTCTGTAATAGGACTAAGATTTTAATATACCTTTAACTACGAATGTGTATATTCATTGATGGAGTTGAACACAGGCTAAAAATTGTTCATAACGGGGTAGCCAAGCCTAGCTACTCTTCCCTATCTCTTAACAACAAAATAGACTCCATCTCCTGCAAATAAAACTAAACTGGTTTTACAACAAAACATAAAAGGTGTTAAGTTCCAATTAACTTTGGGACACATCTTTTAACAACAGTTCAAGACTTCATACATTCATGTGCTAAAAAATTCTTCCAAAGTGCGAGAGAGTGCCGTGGAGTGACACATTACAATTTAGGTCAGTTAAATATGCATACCAGACTAAAACGCAAATTACCTCAAGATCTGAAAATGACTGATGACAATAATGACTAGTAGTTTTTAACAAAATCACTAAACCAAGACTCTATAAATAGTCCTGGCATGTTATTGTTATTATTTTATTGTATATGCCAAAAATGTCATGTATAACATTTTTACTGTTCATCTCACAAAAACTTGTAATAAAAAAAAACATGTTACTTGGAACTGGCTTCTGCATACCCTTGGAAACGGCACGCCTCGATTGCATCACCCGCTCCTAGTGCACATGATGCTGGAAACCTTCTATCGCCTGCAACCCTTGTAAGGACAGTTGAGTTAGCGTCTCTCCAAATGGATGCTTTAAATGAGCCTTTAAATATAGCAAAATTTGTGTACCTACATGTACACTCGGAAAATGCGTTTTAGAAATTTACAAACGCTGACTCGCTGCACTTTAACACTGTTTTCAGCAAATGTTGGCTGTTAGATTCTTTCAAGCCGCTCTGAATTAACTTATATCGCCCTGGGCGAATTCGCGTATTATACTTTCGTGTCGAAAAAATCCATGCAGCTCTCAGAAGGGGCTGCGTGCGACAGCCGTTTTTGGCGTTTTCTTTGTTAAATTTGCATAAGTTGAGAATCCCCGCATCCCACGTAAAGCGTATATTTCTTGCTGCAATCACGAAAACCGACATTCACAATGCACGTCCAGCGCAGGACCGGCTTTGCGAACATTTGGTTAAATAAAATAGAATACTAATAATAAAACATAAGAAATACAACTGGGCTTTTATATTTAAGGATGAAAATAAATGTTATTGGTGAGGAATCCAGCTATTCCGTTACACACAGCCTATATAAATCAGGAATTAAAGAACAAATAGTAGTTTATCATCAACCGGGCGCAAAGTACCCTATTTCCGCCCGCATGTGCGGGCGCAAAGTAAACCATTCTCGCTCGAGGGCGCAAAGTAAATCATTCTCGCCCGAGAGCGGAAAAGTAAACTTTTCTGACCATCTTTACGTAGTTGCTACGGAAATGCACCTTTCTTTTATTAGATCCTGGTATTATGATTTTTAATGTTAATAGTTGGAAAATCTTCATCAACTACTATTATATATCAAGGGCGCAAGGTAAGCGATTTCAGCCCGCGATGATAGTTTGGAGACCGACTGAAGGGAGGGCTGTAAATCATCAAGAGATGAAATCGCTCTTGCGCCAGAGATATATACATAATTTTATCCTCAACCATAAGGACGTGGTGCGATTTATTTTTATATGTGAAGATTTTCCAACTATTAACATCAAAAAACATAATACCAGGATCTAATAAAAGCAAGGTGCATTTCCGTAGCAACTACGTAAACATGTTCAGAAAAAGCTACTTCTCCGCCCTCGGGCGAGAATGGTTTACTTTGCGCCCGCACGTGCGGGCGGGAATGGGGTACTTTGCGCCCGGTTGAGGATAAACTACTTTTTACATTCCATAAAATAAAATGTTAAAATCCATCATAGATGTTACGTAAACTATTACGAAACTATATTTTTCTAAATTTTTAAAAAAATATTATGTTTTACAATTATATTTTGTCTCTTTGGGCACTTTCTGCCAATGACATCTGCTCTGGAACTTTTACACAGGAGTAACATTTTTCGCAATCCATGTATGTATGAACCTTTAGTTAATCCGAAGAATTTTATTGAAAACCCGAAACCTTAAGAATTATTGCCAAATCCGAAGTCTTCGGGTCAAAATGACAGTGTTGGCAACCCGACCCTCCAAATACTACTAAAAGAATTAATCCGGACATCCCCTTTAATATGATTAACCTATTATTACTAAGATGATGCAAGATAGAGTAATTAAAAACATCAAATAAAGTATAATAACAGAATAAGAAATCTGTAGAAAAATAAAACATCAAATAAATGAATACATTTAAATAGGTATCTTATTGACAAAACTTCTAACATAACATCCCTTGAATAAAATACTGATAAAAAGGCAGTTCACATAGAGAAAAATAGAAATATACAAATTAAATGTTTTCGGTAACCTATTTTCTTTACTTCAGAAATATAAATATTTTAATCATAATTGCAAATGTAACTGATGAAGCCATAAAAAATAGCGAAACGTCTTACTTATTAAATATGTTACGACATCCGTGAGGGTACACAAGATACCGCAGAAAGAAAGCAAGACAAACTGACTTTTATTTATTTAAAAATAAACAAAAGTTTCGCTTAAACAAAATTGTACGGTAATCGTTTTGGCTTATATCTCCTAAATCATATATTATAAGTAGACAAGCAATCCAGTGAGACAAAGGTCTCATTTAAAAAAACAAAAAAGACCGTTTTTCAAATTGAACGCGTATTAAATAAAAACTGTACCCAGACCTGAAAGGTGTCAAAGTGGTTGCCTAACCGATCGACGTTTTAAGGCACAGAGGGTCGCAGCTTTGTTTGGCTGCTGAGACATTTTTATTTAATACGCGTTCTATTTGAAAAACGGTCTTTTTTGTGATTTCTCGAAAACCGGAAGTGTCACGTGACTGAAATTCGGTTCCTTTGCTGACATGACCATTCCAAACATATAACTTCCATAACTTTTTTCTCTATCTCTTACGGTTTGGTTGCTGAAACAGCGTCCCGGACGGACAGACGGACAAGTCTATTAGATAAAGGATATCGGATTTTAGGAAAAATGCATTTTCTTTAAAATTACAGGCAAAAATAGATTTCCAACACCGAACTGCAAATTACAAAGAAACAATCATTTTGAGCCCTATTTATTTTTGCTTAAATGTCCTATTTTTTGTATTTAAAGGAAAAATGCCTTTTTTAGAATTTAATTGCCTTTCTATCGTTTAAATGCCTATACTTTGGCCTAAATGCTTCATTTCCTAATTTTTAATTTTTTTCAGATTTGGGTTACTTTAGCGTCTATTTTTTAAATAAAATTTGATAGTACAATAATGCCGAAAGAGGTGAAATCGTCGCTTTTCTCGAAAATTGAGGGTTGGATCAGAAGTAAAATTTAAAGCAGATGGAGAATTCTTGTTTTGCTCGGCTGATAGTAAAAATGTATGTTGCATTGAGGTTAGGTATAGATTGACAATATATTACGTCAATGTTTGTTAATAATTTGCGAAGTGGAACGCAGTTTCTCTATATATAAGAACATATTAACTGACAAAAGACATAAACTTACACTAGAAAATTTAGAACAGTTGATAGTTTGCAATTGTAACAACCGAACAGAAATTTAATAAGTTAAAAAAATGTGTTAAAAGAATTTTTTATTGGATTTTTTTTACTTTAAGTTGATTTCTGAAAGTTTAATGTTTGTGTGATTTTTTTGTTAAAAATCAATTTTGCCTTTTTTGACTATTTCTTGTTTTTATGTACCTTTTTTATCATTTTCTTTTGGCTTAAATGCCTACTTATTTTAAGGGATTTTAGTGCCTAAAAGTCCCTCTAATTATAAGTGAAGTATTGCCCGTGGTAACCTATTTAATGGGTTATTGCTGTTGCATTGATGTGAAACAAATTAAATGCTAGCGTTGCAAATGAATAGTATATTACTTTACAAGGGATGTAGGTAAGATTTACACTACCGAGGACCGTTTGAGGCCTGAGTGAGCGAAGCGAACGAGGGTAGCAAGGTTCTAGGTAGTGTAAATCTTCCTACATCCTATATAAAGTACATAATGTTTTTCACTACCAATATTTCCTTTTGTAAAGTAAATTGTAGGTAATAACCTGGCGTAAAATTATGACATTTGCTAAACTATAGTAGCCTTATAGCCCGGTGACGTTTTGTTTGACAGTTATAAACGCACTGTGAAAAATTGTTGGAAAAAATGCGTGAATACGATTCCAAATGCTGTTTTGTGATCTTTGTGCTTGTATTCTGATTAAAAATGGATAATAGTACGAACGACAATGGTTTTTTTCGTGTTAACCAAGTGGCAGACATGGCATCTTATCAGTTGTAATACATGCGGGATGTAAGTAATTCACTTCTCTAGGGAAGTAAGTACATTGTCATGGAAACTGTAACAATTTTTGTAAATGTAGCCTACATCTCTCAAACTTGGCAGTGTAAGGATCATTTACAAAGAAGGTAGTGAAAAAATTTATTTATAAAGATCAATTAGTAGTAGAAGACAATTACAGTTTAATCAAGAATTTAAGCCGTGGGGGTTTGTTGTATCTACCTAATTCGGTAGTTTTGTTGCATTATGCTATATTCAATGAATTACTTGATTGTATTGAAGAACAATTTTTAAATTTTCATAACAAGCGAACATTTATGTCGCAACTGGTTCTGAAATTCCCTACCGAAAAGCCTTATTTAGTTAATTTTCGTTAGTGCCATTGTCTTAGCTGGAAAGGCAAGCGAATATTATAATTAATTTTACAACCAACACTTTGGTTAAAAGTTATTTTGGTAAAATGCATAATAAATAATCGATTGAGCAAAAGAAATAGGGGTAGAAAATTAAATACGTTAACAAATAAATAAGTCATATTTTCAGTTTCATATTTATTACGTACTCGTAGATTAAAATATGATTTATTAAATATTCGGATTCATGTAGCGCTACCTATATTAGAGTTTAGTACCTATTCAAAATGATAATTTTTGCTTTGAAACTTCGTTTCCCAGTACAAAAAATCGAATGGGGTACGACTAAAGGCTCGGTTCCCTACTGGTAACCCCGTTTTCACAGGAAGCCGTTAATTTATGAAGTTACGTATACAAACACCCTGCGCCTATGCAATTCAACCGACGTTCGGCATTCTGTGTTGACGTCAATCCGGAGTTCTTTGTATTTAATACGGTACTGGATACGGTACAGGGTGAAACGAAAATAGATTTTTTTTTTATTTGTATTTTCTAATACCAATAAAAAGTTGCTTTTAGAGGTGGGTTATTGGCTATGCAAAATTTCGATTCTGTGCGAAATTATTTTGAGGTGCCGCAGTTACTATAAAAAAAATTCAAGAAATAGTTCTAATAGCAAAAAATAGTTCTATTTTCATATACTTATCAAGCAGAAAAAAATCCAGTTTTGTACATTTTGAGGTGCCACAACTTCAGCATTTTTTTTTAAATTCTCATATTTAACTTAGACCTATAAAGCGGACTATTTTTTAGTTAATGAATCGTCTAGCATCAAAAGCCGACAAATTCACTTTTCACAGATATGAAACTAAGTATACCACCATGTTCCTAAGCAGAAGCTCTACCAATGCCTAAAACTTCTGAGGTTCAAAATACGACGAATACTAGTATAAAACATTCTTAAAAATCAGGGTTAGTTTCAAATTCCGATAAATCCATTTCTATGTTAGTATCAAAATCCTACAGATCCAGTACAACCAACCAGTGACAGTTAAAAGTGTCACGTGACGCTCTCTTTCAGCACCATGTGTTTATGCGAAGTAATGCCCGATTTTGATTATTTAGATAGTAGTTTAAGAATTCGTTTAAGTTAAGATAATTTTGTTTTGCGTTCTCAATAAACTTTTGAATTTATAAACTTTGTTTTCATATAGAATTTTGCTATAAACAACAACTAACTTGCAAAACCCGACAAGTCACAATATTAGTTTCAAAACCGGACAATTACAATATTTAAACGTGAATATCCTAGTCTGATGTACAGGCAAAGGAGCCAAAGTGTTGGGAATGGCATGTATGCTTCATATATTACGTCTGGGAACCGATTTTATTGAAATGAATAGTACGGTAAGCATCAGAAACGTTTTTCGCGTTTTACGGCAAACAGAGCAAAGTTTTTAGGATACTGCATTGGTAACTAGCGTTTACATAGTAGATAGCTTGGCACATTTCTAGGAAGTCTTTGTAAACATGTAATGTAGGCAAATTACCTTTAATAGGGTTGAATTTCACGATCGGCAATCCTTCACATTTTGGTACATTCTTGCCAATTATGCCCGAAAATTTATTTGGCCCTGTTGTTCTGCCATCTAGGTGATAAAACAAATTTCGTAATGACAGTTCATTTCCATGAAACAGACAACTCATCCACTACAATGGCTTATTAAGATGGTCTTCTAACAATCTTATAACACCTTTTTTAGATCTAGTATTGGTAGCTGTACCATCACACCCAACAACCACAAGACTTTTAATATTGACGTTGTTATCCGTGAAGTACTTTGTTACACTTTGCATTATTTCAACATCAGTACCAGCCTTTCTTAACATGATCCACGAATTTCGATCCTGGTTGTTGTAACAAAACATATTGCTCCTCTGTTATAGTCCTCTTGCAACATTTGTTTTGTTCCCTTTCTTTTCTTGGGTTATAGTTATAGACCTTGCGACCATCAAAGTATAATCCCTTGAAGTCCAAATTACCTTCCACATTTCGCTGCGGTATTTCACGATTGTTCGACCTTTTCCTTCTAATTTTCATTCTATCTATTACCTTAGTATTATCATCATCTGTAATACTACGCACGTCTTTTAGTATTGCACTTGCTATCTTTGCTGCAACTCTGTCCGAAACGCCTGTTCTGTCACAAGCCAAAGCCACATATGGCAAATGCAATCGCATTTGTGGCATTGTTGGTGTAGAGTTTTTTGAAGTTGACGAGACGGGCAACACTGGAGCTGGCATATTTAATTTTAACTCTTCATAACCATAAATTTGACTGTTGTCGTGTTGTCAGTGTTTACTTCAAAACTAAAGGGTGTTTTTTTTAGAGGGATACAACTTTAAATTGAAATAAAACACAGAAAGATGTTTTTAATATCCATGAAATTGGCTTTATCTGAAAGATAATTTTATGGCATTTATGTTTGAATATGATTTCGGGCATGCGACCGCCGCGGCTGGCGTGTACATGACGTAATCTGGAGGTCCAATTTTTACACACTCTTCGCAGTAAATCAGGCTGTATTTCGGCAATAACGCGTCGAATGTTGGCTTCCAAGTGCTCAATTGTTTCCGGTTTATCGACGTAGACATACGATTTTACATATGCTCAAAGAAAATAATCTAACGGCGTCAAATCACACGAAAGAGGTGGCCAGTTAACAGATCCATTTCGTGATCCATTTTGTGGATCTGTTAACTGGCCACCTCTTTCGTGCGATTTAACGCCGTTAGATTATTTTCTTTGAGGATATGTAAAGTCGCATGTCTATGCCGATAAACCGGAAACAATTGAGCACTTGAAAGCCAAAATTCGACGCGCCTGATTTACTGCGAAAAGAGTGTGTGAAAATTGGACCTTCAGATTACGTCATGTATAAGCCAATCGGGGCGGTCATATGCCCGAAATCATATTCAAACATAAATGCCATAAAATTATCTTTCAGATAAAGCCAATTTCATGGATATTAAAAACATCTTTCTGGGTTTTATTTCAATTTAAAGTTGTATCCCTCTAAAAAAACACCCTTTATGTTGAGTTGAAGTAGTTGTGTCTTTCTCATCCGCAGATTTCGTAATCCTCATTATAGCCTTCTGTGTCCTCTGCTCTTTTTCATTCAATCTTTTAGACATTAAAACATCGATGGAACTTATGGCCATATTTCTTCACATTCTTTGATCCTGCAGAAACTCGTGCTCAATTTTTGCTACTTTAGGCGATTTATTACATTTGCATAAAAGAAATCGCGACACTTACATGTTGCAATATCAAACAGTTTTCTAGATTCACTTTTAAATAGGTTCAATTGCTTTCGAATGTTTCTATACCTCTCCTACCTTTTATAGACTTAAGCAAGTTCCTATATTTAGCATGATATGTAGTAATTTTCTGAATTACACGAGTATTAAAACAATAGGTATTATTGCTTTTTGCCACACATTTTCTATTTTTACAGCTCATATCTTTCTCCTACTGTGGGTTCCTTAGAAGTTTTTCAGGCTTCTTAAGCCTGATTTGTAAATTGCATTTCATAAGGTCTTCATATGTTGGCAGAACTCGTTCATTGATTTCTTCTCCATTGCCAGAAATAGGACAAAGTAGCATTCCTCGCGTTTGAACTTGCGACTTTGCAACATCGGCTATTTTGCACTGCTACTCGCTACGTAAACTCACTGTTCAATTTATAAGAAGCTAAACATGTTATAATGAAAAAAAATTGTTTGTATTAACCCGCACAAAATAAGAAGGTACTAACCATATCTTACAGTTGCTTCCAAATTTAACACTTTAACATCACTATGATGCGATATACGTGAGATAATGCGTAGGTAATAATGAAACATTAACAGATCAACACCTCACATTGCTAGATTGCCACTCCCTACAGAGCGCTGCGTGAGACCGCAAACAAAACCAGCATAGTAGGTAGAGATAACTGGCGTAATTCGATTTTTTTTTAAATTTTCTAAAGGCTTGCGGCATCTCAAGGACTAAAGTTAGAAACTTCACATTTTGTACAGTTGATCAACAGGTAACATGGCAACTGTCCGTCTCTATTAGAAATCACATATTCCAGTTTAATTTTTTCGAAAATTTTGAAGTTTTCAAATGGTTTGCTTCTAGAAACCCCAGATTTTACAGAATATAGGAATAGATCAAATGGCAACTTTTCACCGCTATTACAAATCGCATATCCAAATGTTATTTTTTCGTTTCACCCTAATGGACATATAAAGAGAATGGAAGAAGATCGACAGCCGAAGTGGATTTTGAACTGGCACCCACCAAGAAAAACAAGCAAACCTTGAACGAAGTCGAAGACGCATATAGGCAAGGGTATGGATGACAGATACCCGAAGGAGAAAGATTGGAATGGCCGACAGCCGCGGAATGGAAAACGTTCGGATAAGTAGTAACAAACTGAATAGGCTAATAATAATAATCTGTCTTGACTACAGATAGAACTTTAAAATTTTTTATTAAAGTGCCTTACAAGCTACACTGTAAATCATACAAGTTGACTATACTACCTTTAAAGATATTACCTATATCCAACCCTAAGGTATTTTAGAAATACGTTAATCTAAGGTATAATGCCACTATTCTACCCCAAACGGTGTAATCTACCTTATGAAGAGGTATAACGTTCGACCTCATAAGGTTGAACGGTATACCCTGTAACCAAATTCATGATAGAAAAGAATACTTTAAGTGGTATACTTGACTACCTTATGAAGGGCCATAAAATTCTACCTCTAGAAGTATATATATCTACCTTGAAGTGAAACTAGTGCTCAACGTCCAAGCTAGAAAACAATACCTCTAACGGTATATTTAATTACCTTAAGGGTATTAACTTAGGAAATAAATGGGTATATAATTTTACTCTTAAAGGTATAAATATTTACCTAGCACCGGAAATGATCACTATCATCAAGGTAGAAAAATATACCTCAAACAGTATGTTTTTTTACTGTAAGAGTATTAACTTAGCAAGTGAGTGGTTATCTAATTTTACTCTTGAAGGTATTAACATTTACCTAGCAACGGAAGTATTCAGCACCAACATTAACGGAGAACAGTATACCTTAAATGGTATATTTGAATACTTTGAAAGATTTTAAATTCCTTATCTTTCGGTAGAGAATTGTACAGTGCCGGACAGAAGCAATGTCATCCTGATAAAACTTCTATGGGAAACAAATGCAATTTTATCAAAAACACAAGCAATTGACGTTGGCATGTCTAACAGAAAAGAGAAATCGTTTATTTAGAAATATTAATGTCCCAATTAATAGAAATATACCTAACATATTATTATTATTATTATTATTAAAGAATAAAAGGGTAAGCGGCAAAGCCGATAATGACCCTTACAAATGATAAAAGTATGCAGAACATTGTACATTTCGAATTAACTAAGGCTTACTCTACAAAAAGTTTAACTAACATATGGAGCTGCATTCAAGTGTTCATCAAGCATATTTTTAAAAACATTTAAATTCCTTGCATTTACAACAGCACTAGGTAATGCATTCCAGTGTTCCACAACCCTGTTTGACAAAAAGAATTTGCGGGCGTTCCCATGGAAGCGATCACGGCACAGTTTTAGATTGTGACCTCGGAGATGGATATTGGAGTTGCGTCTGAAAAAATCTAAATTGCACTCGTAAGAATTATTTAATATTTTAAAGACTTCAATAAGATCGCCTCGCAAACGTCTGACTCTAAGGCTAGTTAACTGTAACCTTGACAATCTTTCGGGATAACTAAGATTTCGCAAACTAAATGGAATTTTAGTCACTCGCCTTTGTACCTTCTCCAATAGTTCAATGTCTTTTACAAGATACGGGCACCACACCGGCGCAGCATATTCTAACAGGGGGCGAATGTAAGTTTTATAAATTTTTAGCACTAGGGAGGGTGACGGGTTTCTAAACACACATTTAACGAGGTATATTAGACTGTTTGCTTTTTTCACTACACTAATAATGTGCGCACTCCATTTTAGATCACTCGAGACAGAGACTCCTAAGTCTACTTGGGTTTCCACGCTCTTCAAAATCATGCCATTTACAATATATTCCCTCTTAGGGTTATTATGACCTAAGTGCAGGACACTACACTTCGAGGCATTAAGCGTCAATAGCCACTTCACTGACCAGTCTTGTAGTCGCTTAAGGTCGTCGTCTATGGAGAAACCATCCGTGATTGGGTTCCCGAAAAATTTGGTATCGTCGGCAAATAGTGTTATATTTGATGAGATATTGCGCGTTAAGTCACTTGTATATGCTAGGAAAAGAATAGGTCCTAAAACGGAACCTTGCGGCACACCACTCAGTACGGGATAATATTCTGAGTAAGTATCGGCGACCCTCACACAAAACGTTCTTCCTCTCGTAAAGTCGGAAATCCATCTCAACAAATCGCCTCTTATACCGATATGCTCAAGCTTTAGTAGCAGACGTTCGATAGCGACTTGGTAAAATGCTTTAGAGTAATCAAAGTACAACACATCAAGAGGCTCACCTTGGTCAAGGGATTTAGTCCATTCATTTAGATTTGTAAGTAAGTTGGTGACGGTTGATCGTCCAGGTAGGAATCCATGTTGAGTCTGCGGGATGATGTGGTTGTTCAGGAGAAAATTTGTCAGATGCTTCGCTATTATTCGTTCCATACACTTACAAATGGTCGACGTTAGACTGATAGGCCTGTAGTTTACAGGGTCAAGTTTGTCTCCTTTCTTATGTATTGGAATAACAATGGCGCGTTTCCAGGAACTTGGAAGTGCACCATGTTGTAAAGACCCATTCATTAAGTTAGAGAGAGACATAAGAAGTGATTCAGCACAATTCTTTAACACAAGGGGATGGATGTCATCGAGTCCTGGGCTAGAATCGGACTTGAGCTGTGACAGGACTTGAAAAACTTGGTCCGTATCGAAGTTGACTGTGGTCAAGCTATTTGAACAGCGAGTGGTTGGATCAAGTACTGGTAGGTTTCCCAGGGGTTCCTCCAAAAACGATCGTGAAAATTGTTTGGCAAATAGGTTAGCAATCTTATTAGGGTCTGTACACACGGAGTTGTTATCATCACGAAGTGTCAGGGTTGTTATGCGAGAGGATAAATTGCTTCTAATATATTTGTGAAAATTTTTGGCGCTTCCTAATACAATGCTGTTTTCATAGTTGGTACGGGCTGACCTAATCAGAGCCGAAACAATGTTGCAATGCATGCGAAAAACTCGATAGTCTACCTGTAGTCGAGATTTCTTATACACGTCCCAGAGGATACGCTTTTTCTTCAGCTGTTTCCGAATATTATCGGTCATCCAGGGCCTGTCTCCAACATGTTTCGTCTTTCGTTTTAGAGGAACAAATAGCTCTGTTGCAGAATTTACATTATTAATCAACTTGTTCCAGCGGGCGTTGTAGTCTTCTTCATTAGCTGCAAACACTACGTTGTTGTTGAAAAAGTTTTTGATGACTGTATAATCTGCTGCCCAATAGTTTCTTATTACTCGATTATTCCAGTTGTATTGGATAGACGATCATCATTTATTTGTACAGTAGCTATCAAAGTTAGATGATCACTGCAGCCAATTGGTGGATCATATTCAATAAACGAAGGTATGTTAGGATCTGTAGTTAAGATTAGGTCAAGGGTAGACGGTGTGGTAGGTGGGCGATAGCGTGTAGGTAATTTGACTAACTGGCAAAGATTAGAATCACTATACATATTAAGAAAAGAGCTGAAGGATTCGTACCATTCTGGGGAGTGGGGGAGTTCCAATCTATGTCGGGGTAATTGAAGTCTCCAAAAATAAGCAGATTTCGTTGACTTAGTGATGCCTTCGTAATTGTATCCAAGAGCGATAAATCGTTTTCAGCCGATGAACTGGGGGCCTGTATATACAAGCAAGGATGAAATTAAAAGTATTTATTTGACGTCAAGCCATAATGTTTCAATTCCCGTTGTTGAGAACTCTGTATTAGGTTGAATCCGAACATTACAATTAGCAATTGTGGTAGCCACGTAGATGCACACTCCTCCGCCTTTTCTGTGTTTGCGATCGCAGCGGTATAAGGTAAATCCAGGGATGTGTATTACGCTGTCAACTATGTTTTCTGTAAGCCACGTCTCAGAGATAATGATAAATGCTGGTTTGATTTTATCAATGTATATAGTGAGTTCGTTAAATTTTGCCTGCAGGGATGCGATATTGGTATATACAAATTTTAATTCTATAATAGGCAAAGTATTTATCGGTTTTTTGGAACTTGCAGTTGGTTTACAATTTTAGGTACATTGCGAATATATTTAATTGTTAGATCTGCTTCTCCGTTATCAATTCTGGTTTTTAGTTCCTTTTGTAGCTTAATCTTGTAATCCCTTTGCATTGGCGTTTCATCGTTAACAATTGATACTCGCTCCTCATGTGTTAATTTATATTTATTTTTTAGTACGGACACGGCATCAGCGGTGTTCAGAAATATAATTTTTATTGGACGAGGCTTATTATCTGCAATCTGCTTGCCCAGGCGGAAGATACGAATATTATCAGTCGGCACTGTAGAAATTTTCCTAATAATGTCAACAGATTTCGAAGTATCGTGGGATATACGTTCAGTTGCTAAATTAGCTGTAGACTCATTAATACCAAACACAATAATATTATGGGCACGTTTTGAACGCTCGGATATTTCGCTAATCAAATCTTCAGTAAATGCGGGGGGCAGCATAGTTGCTGGTGGCTGATTTTTAATCGCAGCTAGCTCAGCACGCATTTCATTAATAGTTTTCGTAAGTTCGGCGATCTCCAGACGACGATTGGTACATAGTTCGCACAGATATTTTAAGCGGCGATCTTTAGCATTGAAACATTGAATTTCAGATCGAGTAAGGCCTGAGCACGTGGTATGCACAGGACGTTTGCATTCGTCGCATTTTATCTCCTTTTCAGGGTTTAAATCCCCATCGCAGGCACTACATTTACTTAGAGGCATCGTCACGATAGTTACAATCACCCAACAACTGGTTGTAAATTAATAATGTAAACCAACCTTAGAACCGGCGAAAATCGAAATGAAGCGAGAGCACATAAACGCACTGCACACTCTTGCCCAACTTGTACTCACATTGCCGATTAAAGATGATAGAGGATGTCATTATTTTAGTCCGACACTGTACATCTAGAGGTACAAACTTACATTTGAAAAAGACAGCTAAAAGTAACTGAAAAGTTTTTATTAATCTCATCATATTTATACTTTACATTAATGTGGAATACATTTGTAGATAATTCGAATAAAATACAGGATAGGGTAGTTTACTAAATATATCTAAGATTAGTTATTATATAATATTTACATCATTTTATTACAATTAAGGCAATTTCGGTTTTGAACTTTAAATAAAAATATTACAGCTATTATTTCGTCCACCGCCTCTGTAAAAGTAGGGACCTCTGCAATTTTAACGTAGTCCATACACACCAAGATTCGTATAATGTAGGTTGCCTGGTAACTGTGTGGTAGTTCTGAATACCCCCACTACGTTACGTCACGCGGAAGGCGATTTGTAACGCGTGCCTAGTGTCTAGTATACGGCTCTACAGTTTTGTACAGGTTCTTTAGTGTAATTTTTCGATTTTCTTGTGATTTGAGTTAATTGTTGAACTATACCGAATACCGACGCACTACGTACAAGTATTGCTTTGTGATTACAGTGCAGTGTGCTTCCCTGGACAATAATATTAAGTAGTAAGTCGAGAGATTTATATACCTACCTACCTGTTTGTAGAAAACATTTTGTTTTAGTTTGGCTTAAATATGGTAGGCAATAACTGCGCCGTGGCTATTTGTAAAAACTCGTCAGGTAAAGCTAAAGCAGCCCAAGAAAGTATTTTATTTTTTCGCTTTCCGAAAGAGTCAATAATTCGAAAACAGTGGATACAAAAGTGCCACCGAAAAGACAAATTCAATGCAGAAAACAGTCGAATTTGTAGCCAACATTTTACGAGAGAAGATTATGAAGATGATTTGAAGGCACGTTTGTTGAACATCGACCCGAGAAGACTAAAAAGCTCAGGTAGGTAAAGTGTAATTAAACTTTCGTAAAAATACAAATATTTTATCGGTGTTACTACCACGGATTTTCCGTGCCGCTGTGTCAGGGTACTTCGGTCTGCAAACCGCTGTTAGTCTGCAATTTCTAGGACCACTGCTTTGAAACAAATGGACGGAAGTTCCAAGACATCTTTCTAAACTGTTTATAATCATTACAAAAGTACTAAAGAATTATGGAAACATTGTATTTGTTTCTTCTTAAGTATACTTATCTACTAGAATTCTAAACAAGATTAATATTGCTAATTGTCATTTTCAGCGGTCCCATCTTTAAATTTATTGCCAGCATCAGATACCTTATCAAACACCCCAGTGCATTCTAACACATCTCGAAACACGCGTGCACTTGTTAAAAAACGGAAGGAAATAGTAACGACTCTTCTGGTTAACGAAGCTCAAATGGAAGAGAAACTTTTGGGAATTTTGCCATCGACAAGTCAAGAAAGTGACTTGGATATTTTAAACAGGCACTGTGATACTATCACTAAAGAAAACAATTCTTTGAGGAAAAGTTTGGAAGAAGCACAAAATAAAATATCAGAATTAAAAAATAGAGTATTTGAACTGGAAACCAAAATTAAAGATCAAACGCATAATAAGGATATTACTCTCACCACAAAATTGACTGAAGTTTTCTCCAATTTTTTAACTCCGAATCAAGTAAGGGTTGTATTGAAGAAACAAACCAAGGCAAGATGGAACTCAGAAGAAATAGCAAGAGCGTTCACAATACGATATTTCAGTCAACGCTGCTACAGATATTTGCGTGAAACTTTGAAGTACCCATTACCTGGCCTGTCAACTCTGCAAAGCTGGGCATCTAATTTACATTTAAGAAACGGCCTGCTAAAAGATGTATTCAAGATTATGGATACCTCGGGTAAACTGAAGACAGACTTGCAAAGACTGACGGTGGTTTTGTTTGATGAAATTAAAGTTGCGTCAACATATGAATACGACCAGAAAGCTGACGATATTATTGGCCCTCACACATATATGCAGGTTGTAATGGCCAGAGGTCTTTTCGATAATTGGAAGCAACCTGTGTATATCGGATTTGACATGAAAATGACAAAAAAGCTTCTCGATGAAGTTCTTACTGCACTGCATACTATTAAGTATAACGTGGTGGCGTGGTGTATCAGACTGTGGAGGAGGAAATCAAGGCTTATGGACCGAACTGGGGGTCTCTATCGACCATACTTCCTACAGCCATCCCGTTACGCAAGAAGATATCTACTTTTTCCCTGATGCTCCTCATCTTCTGAAGCTAACCACAAATTGGTTAATCGACACTGGATTTACTTTGAGTGATGGAAGAATCATTTGTAAAAAACCGCTTGAAGAACTTATAACCGCCACAGATACCGAAATCAGTTCTTGCCATAAATTGCAAGATAATCACCTTACCTGTAGAAGAACTCAAAGGCAAAATGTTCGGTTGGTTGCGCAATTGTTATCAAATACAACGGCAACTGCACTTAAAAGATATGTTTTGTGCAATAAACGGCAAGCAGAAGATCTGGTGATTTTATAAATATGATCAGTACATGGTTTGATATTATGAATGCGTATACACCAATGGCTAAAATTCCGAATAAACAACCTTATGGAAAAAGATTGGAAGAGCAAATCGAAACACTAAATCAAGTCAAAGAAACATTCAGTGGACTACGTTGTATAGGAAAAAATTCCTTGCAGGTGTTCCAAAAAGGAATTATTATTTCCTGCTTATCTATGCAAGCTCTGCATACCAAATTAGTTGAAAAGTACAAAATTTCTTACATTTTGACGCATAGGTTAAATCAAGATTCTCTGGAAAACTTTTTTTCGCAGGTAGGCATTTTTGTACTATTGTGTATAATTCTAACGGTTCATTCAAAATTATTTTCCTCTTGTAGATAAGAACTAGAGGTGGTTTACACGATCATCCATCCCCACTTGATGCTATTTACAGAGTTAGAATGATACTCTTGGGAAAAAATCCAGGCATTGTTCAGTCGAACGCCAATTTCCAACATCATGAGAGCTTAGACTCCGAGCAATATGTTGTCGCTAGTGCTTTTCAGCAAGCTAAAATTACTAAACTGCAGCTGCCCGAAGCACCTCTGACATCAACAGAAAATAATGAATTTTCTGATACCGAAAGCGTTTCCTCAAGTACTGAAACTTCAACAAATGCCTCAATAGCAACTATTTCAAAGAAATCAGAAGAGGACGGTCTAACTTATATTGCTGGGTATCTTGCAAGAAAACACCAAATGGAGTTTCCGCACTTGGGATGTTACACCTATAAAAACGATCCCATAAATATGCATTCATACAGTATGCCGTCATGGGTGCAGAGTTTGTCATTTGGTGGTCTCACTCAGCCTTCAAATTCTTGGTTAGAATCGGTTAAAATGCTAGAGAAACGTTTATAAGGCTCCATAAGAATTCTTTTAAATTTAAGAATAACATAATTAGAAGAACTGCGACAATTTTAGCAAAATCAGTTCCGGGGATAGATAAAACTTTAATTCACTCCTTTACTCGACAAAGAGTCTTCATGCGAATGAAATTTTTGATGTTGCAGAAAAATAAAGATCGGCCTAAAAGAAAAGCTACTGAAGACTGCGACGACATGAGAAGAAAGACTCTCAAGAAATTTAAAAAAATTATAGAATAATTTAGTAGGTATACTAATACATATACAAATAACTAAGCCTACTATTTTTATTTTGTGTTCTTTATTAATAGATTATATTATGTAAGCAAGACGTTGCATTACTACTATATTAAATTTAAAATGTTAAGCCTTATTACCTAAATTTCGTAATTTAATTTAAAAGATCCTACGCACGTGAATGGAGTATAATTTAAATCAAACAAGCTCTTGTAACTTACTATCTGGCCCGCGTCAACACATTTTAAAAACCAGAATCACCCAAGTCATTTAACGATTGAAAGGAAAACTGATTTTGAGGAGTTTATTGTGCGTAAATGTCGTAGGAATATTTAAACTCCCGCTCCGCTCATTCTTCCGAGTGACGCGTCGCATGCAGCGCGCTAATTGGTCGAAACTTACCAGGCAACCTACACTATACGAATCTTGCATACACACGTAGTTGGTAGGAGCAAACCAATCAGTGCATTCAGTTGCCGTTGGCACAATACTAACAGGCATGATGTTGGGTTTCTGTGAAAATTAGCATTAGAACAATATTTTTTCGAGAAAAGTGAATTTAGAACATTTTTAATAAGCGCTAAAGTATCCTTTTAAACCGTAACGGCAGAAAAATTAAATAGACGTCGCTTTCATTGTCTGAAAAATAATTAAAATATTAATTATAAAATACTATGTCTATCTTTAGTAATATAGGTATGTCTTCTTACCAAAAACATTTTGGTGCGACTCCTTATCTACGTTTCTCATATTGGTTTCACATTTGCTTTCTCGCAGAAATCCTAGAATTTTGAACTTTCGGTCATTTGTAAAAAACAAATTAAGTTGAATGGCATATGGCATATTTTTATATCAAAATGTGTAGACATTTCCTTACAGTACATGAAAAAATAGCATGGACAACACTTGAGAAAAGTGTTTTTCCGTGCTGGGCGCGATTTTAATCTCGACTTCGCCTCGATTAAAAATCTCGCATCTTGCAAGGAAAAAACACACTTTTCTCAACTTGTACAATATACTATTTCCAGTCGAATTGAATTTCGTGCTGGATGGTCGATATCGACCGCTATCGATCGTGACCGTTCGACGTTGTCAGAGTAGTCGCATTCAAGTAAATGCATTTGAAATGTTGAACGATCGCTACCGATCGACGTAATTTTTCTGTCAGAGCCCTACCTAATGCATTATATGCTCTATGCTACTACATTATAAAAAACTAAGAAAAAAATCCCATTTTAGAGGTATTCGTTCAATTGGAAAATCACCTATCTCACATCAATACACATTAAAAATGTAGTAAAAATGTAACGTTTGAATAAAATCGTTAGAGCCGTTTTGGAGAATATCGGTAAAATCTAAAAAATCACAAGAGTAAACACCATACTTCCGGTTATGCGATTTTCTTCAAAATCTTGCTGTCGCATCTAGATAGTACACAAAACTTATATATGAATTTTCAATTTCATACCTCTTTTCGTGTTTGAGATATTCTGTTCAAACACAGATACACAGACACACACAGACTGACAGACAGACCAATGGACCAAAATATGTTTTTTGGGTTCAGGGTACTCTAAAAACGTGAAGTTCTGTTGAAAACTCAACTTCGAATGTTTGGGATGAATCCAATATTTTCTTTATTGTAAAAGGAAGTAAGAAGATCTTTCCCTGGGTATTTCCGTCCTGCGTTTTTCCATTACAAGTATTTGAACTCATGGAAAAATATGTAATAAATTTGCCCCTAAAAATCGCTTGTGCTTTTTCCACTTCTGTCAATGTTATCAGATAAATGATGACAAAAAGGTAAATCCACCATTTTGGGAAGCTATTTTTCGTAAAAAAAGCATCTTGCATATCGTTAAGCAGTTATAAAAACTTCGGAGATTGTTTCTCCTTCTTACCTTTAATTAAGAAAAAAGCCCCACACTATCATGTTTCGAAAAGATGTTATATTTCTACTGCTCAACACGAAAATACTTTTTTGCTGGGCAAAGTTTAAGATTGCATTAATTATACATTACTCTTCTTAGCATAGAATTTCGGCTTAGACCGCGTAGTATTTGTATATGAACACCCAGCATTTTCTGGCTTAATGTGCCTTGCACCTTGTGAAGTCGAGCAAACCCCGCGCAATGGCCATGCTCTTTGGTGGCTCGTGTTGTTTGAGTATCTTGAGAACGAGAATACTTAGGCAGATTTGGCCGTTTTGCTGTTTGTGCATCCATA
Organism: Agriotes lineatus; assembly: GCA_940337035.1. Classification (NCBI taxonomy): domain Eukaryota; kingdom Metazoa; phylum Arthropoda; class Insecta; order Coleoptera; family Elateridae; genus Agriotes; species Agriotes lineatus. The sequence continues at coordinate 273,404 of CALNHX010000799.1, forward strand.
TTCACTAACGTTTCGCAAGACCTTGCAGCTTGCATCATCAGAGTGAAAGTCGCACTAAGAACCGAAGGTCGGTGTGGAGCTATTTATAGTCCTCTGTTCCAAGCGCGCGGAGTGGCGTAACGCTGGTTGGTCATCCGTGTGCAACGTAATCCGCGGGGCGTGACCGTATGACGCACAGTGGTTGTAATGCTTTAGATCGTGTATCACAGGGGTCCACGTTTTACTAAGCTTAAAGCCATCTTCCCTGTTGATATTATTTGGATGTTTTTCTATTTCTATGGCTTCACGTATCACTCGCGGGAAGTAATGAGGTAGGTATTCTAGCAAGTACTCTGGCATGCTCAAATTCTAGAGTGTGGCCATTTGTAAATGTCTGCTCAGCTACGGCTGATTTTGTGATGCGTTTGTGTTTGCAATCGCCTTTGTGTTCTTGGAGTCTTAGATCAACGGAACGACCAGTCTGTCCAATGTAACTCGAGCCGCAAGAACAAGGAATGCGATATACGCCAGCGGTTTTTAAACTTGGAATCTTGTCTGTTACCGATCTGAAGTCGTTGCCCAAAGTTTCCTTGCTCGTGAACACAGTTTTGATGTTGCATCGTTGCAGGACACGTCCTATCTTATCAGTCGAGCCTTTAACGTAAGGTAGAAATGCTAAGCCTTCCAGAGGTGGAGATTCTTCTTTAGCCTTTTTTGTCATAGTCTTGTCTAGAGCTTTTCGTATAGCGGTAGTTGTGTATCCGTTCCTTTGTAAAGAGTCAAACAGATGTAGCTTTTCTCTCTCTAGATTTTCCTCGTCTGAGATACGAACGGCTCTTGTCGCCAGAGTCTGGAGAACTGTTGCTTTTTGCATTGGATGATGGTGTGAGTCAGCATTTAGATATCTGTCCGTGTGTGTTTTCTTTCTATAGACTGCATGTCCTAAACTGCCATCTGATTTACGTTTAACCAGGACGTCTAGAAACGGAATACTGCAATTTTCCTCTACTTCCATTGTGAATTGTACGTTGGGATGTACAGAATTCAGGTGTTTTAGAAACAGATTCAATGTCTGGCGTCCATGTGACCAGATGACAAAGGTATCATCTACATATCTCAACCAGCAAGTCGGTTTTAGCTGCGCTTGTTCGAGAGACTTGGTTTCAAAAGCTTCCATGTAGATATTAGCGATAACAGGTGCTAGCGGTGAACCCATGGCCGCTCCTTCGACTTGTTTGTATATTTTATTGTTCCAACTGAAGTAAGTGTGTTTCAGGCAAATTTCGACAAGTTCAACTTGGTCTGTAGGCAAGAGATCTTTGAGCATTACTAGCACCTCATCAACCGGCACTTTCGTGAAGAGTGATACTACGTCGAAACTAACTAAGAGATCATCTTTGTTTAACTTTATGTTCTTTAGTTTCTGGACAAAATCTGCTGAATCCTTGACAAAGGAGTCTGTTTTACCAGTTAGAGACTGTAAGTATACTGGTTAAATGTCTTGCCAAAGCATGCGTAGGAGAATTGATCGCGCTGATAATTGGTCTCAACGGCACGCCCTCCTTATGTATTTTAGGTAGGCCATACATGCGAGGAGTTATTGCATTTCTAGGAATCAACCGGTGTTTTAAGGTGGGGTCGACACTATCGGAGCATTTTATGGCAGAGGTTATCTTTGTTTTGAGAGAGGTAGTGGGATTGCGGTTTAGACTTTTGTAAGTTGTATCAGATAGTAAGACTTCCATCTTCGCATTATAATCTTCAGTGTTCATTACCACAGTAGCATTTCTTTTGTCAGCTTTGAGAACGACAATGTCTTTGTTTTTTTTTAATGCTTTAGCTGCCTCTCTCTCTGCTTTACTGATGTTGGAGCGGGGCGGTTTCGCTCTTCTTAAAATACAAGACACATCCTGTCGGATGATTTCTGCATCCTTTCTGGGAAGTTTTTGGATTGCTGCTTCCACTCTACATATTATCTCTTCCACTCTACATATTATCTCCTCCACACTTATTTGCTTAGGGGCTACGGCGAAGTTAAAACCTTTCTTTAGTAAGGATGTGGTCTGTTTATCCAGTTGTATGTTGCTAAGGTTTACGATAACTTTGTCCATAGCCAATTGTTTCGAAGACTGCTTACGCGCTAGCTTATCATATTTGGCAGATTGTTTAGCTGTTGCTTGTTCCAGTGTATTGTGTGCTTGTCTCGTAGTGATAGCGTCGATTTTCTCCCACAATGTTGGCTCCAGCGTGTTCGCCAGTTTTATGTGTAGGGTGAACAGCCTTGAATTCTCAACAATGCCAGTCTGGGCTTATTAAGATCCGAAATACAAAGAGTTAGACAGGAATTAGATAGCACAGGATCAAGGCTGTTCACCCTACACATAAAACTGGCGAACACGCTGGAGCCAACATTGTGGGCGAAAATCGACGCTATCACTACGAGACAAGCACACAATACACTGGAACAAGCAACTTCAGTTGGAACAATAAAATATACGAACAAGTCGAAGGAGCGGACATGGGTTCACCGCTATCACCTGTTATCGCTAATATCTACATGGAAGCTTTTGAAACCAAGTCTCTCGAACAAGCGCAGCTAAAACCGACTTGCTGGTTGAGATATGTAGATGATACCTTTGTCATCTGGTCACATGGACGCCAGACATTGAATCTGTTTCTAAAACACCTGAATTCTGTACATCCCAACGTACAATTCACAATGGAAGTAGAGGAAAATTGCAATATTCCGTTTCTAGACGTCCTGGTTAAACGTAAATCAGATGGCAGTTTAGGACATGCAGTCTATAGAAAGAAAACACACACGGACAGATATCTAAATGCTGACTCACACCATCATCCAATGCAAAAAGCAACAGTTCTCCAGACTCTGGCGACAAGAACCGTTCGTATCTCAGACGAGGAAAATCTAGAGAGAAAAAAGCTACATCTATTTGACTCTTTACAAAGGAACGGATACACAACTACCGCCATACGAAAAGCTCTAGACAAGACTATGACAAGAAAGGCTAAAGAAGAATCTCCACCTCTGGAAGGCTTAGCATTTCTACCTTACGTTAAAGGCTCGACTGATAAGATAGGACGTGTCCTGCAACGATGCAACATCAAAACTGTGTTCACGAGCAAGGAAACTTTGGGTAACGACTTCAGATCGGTAACAGACAAGATTCCAAGTTTAAAAACCGCTGGCGTATATCGCATTTCTTGTTCTTGCGGCTCGAGTTACATTGGACAGACTGGTCGTTCCGTTGATCTAAGACTCCAAGAACACAAAGGCGATTGCAAACACAAACGCATCACAAAATCAGCCGTAGCTGAGCAGACATTTACAAATGGCCACACTCTAGAATTTGAGCATGCCAGAGTACTTGCTAGAATACCTACCTCATTACTTCCCGCGAGTGATAGGTGAAGCCATAGAAATAGAAAAACATCCAAATAATATCAACAGGGAAGATGGCTTTAAGCTTAGTAAAACGTGGACCCCTGTGATACACGATCTAAAGCATTACAACCACTGTGCGTCATACGGTCACGCCCCGCGGATTACGTTGCACACGGATGACCAACCAGCGTTACGCCACTCCGCGCGCCTGGAACAGAGGACTATAAATAGCTCCACACCGACCTTCGGTTCTTAGTGCGACTTTCACTCTGATGATGCAAGCTGCAAGGTCTTGCGAAACGTTAGTGAATATGGATGCACAAACAGCAAAACGGCCAAATCTGCCTAAGTATCCTCGTTCTTAAGATACTCAAACAACACGAGCCACCAAAGAGCATGGAAATTGCGCGGGTTTTTTTTCGACTTTACAAGGTGCAAGGCACATTAAGCCAGAAAATGCTGGGTGTTCATATACAATAAACGCGGTCTAAGCCGAAATTTTATGCTAAGGAGAATAATTCGAGTAACCGCGAAGGCCTCAAACAGTACTTAATTATACATGCTTAAAAATAAATTTTATATAACATTTACTGACGTTCGCCGAACACGTACATTATTTAATCATATCTGGAAAATTGTTATGTATAAGCGACAAGATGAAAAATGAAGTGATTTGTAAAACTTATTAACATAGGAATCTAACACAGTAACATATTTCCATAAGCAAAAAGCACAAAACATTAAGAAATAATGTTGAAATTACTATTGATGTTATAGGATTTTATTACATTTTAAAAACAATTAGGAGATATGTGAGTTCCCGTTCCTCCAATTTTATAAAATAACCCTACAGAAGTCAATAATCCGGTGTCGCATTGGATATACTTTCAAGAATTCTGTAAAACGAAGTGGTATATAAATTCGTTAACCGCGAATATTATTTTTAAGATTTGCAAAAATTAGCTTAGCGTAATTAAAAAAATGTGTTGTTTCAAATTCCGTAATAAAAAAGGGGGTTACTATTTAAAAAACACCGATGATGTCAAACCGCCTACGCGGGTCACCCTGTATGTATAGATTTTATTTCAAAAAATGCGCAAATAAAAATAAAAATTGAGGGGTCCCAGCGTTTTTCCAAAAGCCATTCCTTGAATTTTCAACGAATTTATCCATTACTTGACGAAAGCACTGTATAATGTTTTTAGAGGAAAACTTCAAAACGCTGATAAGAGCATGGAAGAAATTAGAAATTAGACACAACTTTCAATACATGTTATAAGAACGTTTCTGCATTTTTAATTTGCTTAACTTAACGAATTTAATTTGTCCTCGATCTCAACGACGTTGGCACTACAGTTTTCATCTAGACAATTGTAAAAGCCGAAACAATTTGTTAAAAACCCCTAACCACACAAATATTTAACAAACGCTAAATACGTATTTTGACCGCTAAGCTGTCATCTTCATCAGCCCTAAACAGAGACCAACCTGACAGAGTTGACTGGAATAAACCTCTGAAAATATTATCTCCGCCAAATTACAAACGTAAAACTGGCTGAGGTGATGATGTGGTGAAGAGACTATTCCCCTCAGATAATATAAACCAATCCCATCAATCAATTTTTAAAATTTGAACCAATCAGAGTCGAATACATCGAATATTTTGCCCAAGTGCAATACACGGGTATTTTCACAAGTGCATATTCGAATATTTGCGGGAAGAAAACCAAACCAGCTAGGTAAACAAGAAATTTGAGAAAGAAAACTGAATACTCTTTAAAAAGGAATAATACGATATACAAATAATGATGAAGTCCTGCAATATTCTCCGCTTGCATTCAGTATAATTCGAGTATTTCTCTCGAACGCTGAATATTTTCGGGAATTCGAATACAAAATAATAAGGCAATACAGCCTTTGCAGACAGCTGAGGTCAGATATTTTTTGTAATATCTGATGTCTTCTGTGGCCTTTTGTGAACGCTGGAAGTACGACTATATTAGATATACGTATTTCTCCTCAATAACCGTAATTGAGAAGTTAGCAACAGAATGAAGCTTTTATTGCTGACAAAGCTGTATTAACCCAAACAGTAAGTTAGTGATTAATAGTTATTTATGTACGAAGGGAGTAAATTACGCTTTTAATTCTGAGGCCGGAGTCGAGGGCATTTTTAGTTCAAGTATTAATGAAGTTTACTCCAGAGGTGCGTGCTATTTTTTCTAACAGCAAATCTGAATTTCTTGATTTTCAGCAAGAAAACTTAATAATTACCTGATATCTATTAGTTAAATTATCTGTTGTCAAGGATACAAGTTTGTTTGTGCAAATGAGAAAATAACAAATATGACAAGGCTGTGAGGGAATAAGGAAGTCCATTATGTCTTAGGAGTCAGCTACATATTTTATTTTCATTCTGGGTTGGGAGGAGAACATAAAAAACAATTTACTTGAAATGCTGTTAGAGTGCTTGTCTGTTTGTATTTTAAGATCTACAGATTTGCAGGTTGTTTTTATATTTAATAAGCAAAATATAAAAAAATAAGTCAGGTAGGTAGTGATCGTTTCTCAATTGAATTTTAAAAATGCCCTAAAAAAGAATCTCATAAAAAACGTTACCAACTTATTTTGGTATAACGAAAGTATTCCTTGCAGTAAAATCGAAACCAATTTTTAATAGTTACGTGTACAGTTGACTCTCGATTATCCGGATTATGACTGGCGTATAGGTTATAAATATTTATAGAAACCAACAGAAAACTCAATTTAAACGAATTTTTCGCCTCCCCCTAGTGGTGGCCGCTCCTTAGGGGCACAGGGGCGCTAGTCTCCCAGCTGTCAACAACCTATTTATATGGCATTCGAAAAAAGTAAGTATTCTTTAATTGAAAATATATTTGATCATCTATCTTACCGTTATAATAAAGGGTGTTTTTTTAGAGGCGGAGAACTTTAAGTTGAAATAAAACACAGAAAAATGTTTGTAATATCCATGAAATTGGCTTTATTTAAAAGATAATTTTATGGCATTTATGTTTGAATATTATTTCGGGCATGTGACCGTCGCGGCTAGCGCGTACATAACGTAATATGGAGATCCAATTTTCACACACTCTTCTCAGTAAATCAGGCTGTATTTCGGCAATAACGCGTCGAATGTTAGCTTCCAAGTACTCAATTGTTTCCAGTTTATCGGCGTAGACATGCGACTTTATATATCCCTAAAGAAAATAATCTAATGGCGTCAAATCGGACGAACGAGGTGGCCAGTTAACAGATCAACGGAATGGATCCACGAAATGGATGGCCACCTCGTTCGAGCGATTTGAAGCCATTAGATTATTTTCTTTAGGGATATGTAAAGTAGCATGTCTACGCCGATAAACCGGAAACAACTGAGTACTTGGAAATCAATATTCGACGCGTTATTGCCGAAATACAGCCTGATTTACTGCGAAGAGTGTGTGAAAATTGAACCTCCTCATTACGTCAAGTGCGCGCCAGCCGCGGCTGGCACATGTCCGAAATCATATTCACACAGTAATGCCATAAAATTATCTTTTAAATAAGGCTAATTTCATGGATATTAAAAACATTTTTTTGTGTTTTATTTCAATTTAAATTTCCCCGCCTCTAAAAAAAACACCCTTTATAACAAGCTTTGAGTAATGAGATTCGGAAGTAGGTATTCGACACTGTATAAAATATGTAAAGAAATATCCAACAAGTAAGACAACATAACATGTTATGCGTCAATATACTCGCTTGTATCAATGCACCAAGTGGTTGGCAGCTGCTGAGGGCGATCCGAAATAAGATCTTAACCTATATGGGAATTACGGGAAAAACTCTGACTCAACAGAATCGAGATATGGTAGTTTCATTGTGACGCGAAAGCTAACGCTGTTGCAGCCAAGACCGCAGTAAACTGGAGGAATTATTTACAAATATAGTGCTCTCGAAATGTAATGCCAGCCGAGAGTACTATTTTGGTAATAAATGAGTTCTTATCGGTATAACTGCTTGCAGGACCATGAGAAGTGAAGTCGGGTCTTCGCAGATTTGATACTTTTTAGGTATTGGTAAATGATATGAACGCAATATTAAAGTCGTGATCACATCACGTTTTCAACTCCTAATATAAAAAATCCCAATTAGGACTCAGCCTGCGACTGAAAAATCAATATCGCCAATCACTAGTTGGAGCGTGTGTATCTACCTTGAGTGATTTCGGCTGTTTCATGCAGTTTTCTAAAAAAATGGCAGAAAATAACATAACTAAGTACTCTCAACATTCATTTTAAAAGCCTACCGTTAGCTGAAAAGGTTGGAATAAGAAAACTTGAATTAAATTTCAACCTGAAAAATAAAGTTGGAAATCGCAATTTTAGGAGACATATTTCTGTTGACATTTACAAGCAAAAAAATAGAATTTATTATTAAATAAATGATCGTTTTTCGTATTTTAACACATATATACGTTTTGCGTTGTATTAGAATACTTTTTGTTCTGTGCATATAATGTTTCGTTTTGGGTTATTAAATCATTGCTATACTTGGATTAAAGCATCGACAAAATGTAGGTGCGTCATTAATTATATTTTTTGCTTAGTAATTCTTAAAAATGCCCCCATGATAATCGATAGTTTAGTGTACCTATTGGCTTTTTATTATAAACAATTTATTTTTCCTAGTCTTAATTTATAATAGTTTAGCTGTTAGAATGGGAAAAACCTCAAAATCTAGTATGTATCAAACCACAATAATTTTTCTCGAAAACTAAACACAATTAAAAAAATACGTCAGAAAAGTCTTTACGAAGAATTCGTTTACAATATCGTCAATGTGGTTCACGTAAGTAGCTGCAATCACAACTTCGAATATTTAAATCGAAACTGGGATCAAGTTGTGCATGATTTGATAGAGTTCAAAGAAAGAACTTTTCTCCACGATATACATATATATTTATGAAGATCACTCGCTTACGATTGGTGTGTGTAAAAATAATTGGGTAATTGTTTTAAAAAATTCCGATGAATTGAGCCCACCAAGAATGCAGAATTTCTGAGACGGAAGGCACTCCTAAAACCTTAGTTGCATAGTGACATTTCCTCAACGCCAAGCAATTCTGGCCAGCTGAAGAAACATCCCTCTTGTCATTTACCAGACAGTTCCCAAATGCTTTTATAGTAATCGTAGTTGATTTTACATCTAGCATAGTAAACAATAGCAATGTTTTTATGACCTCCACGTACAGTGAGAAGCATTACAACGTTTTGAAACACTCCACCTAATCATTGCCATCTTCACCTTAGTTCCTATTTATATTTTTAAAGTTATGTGCAGCTGAAGCTCTTTTCGATATATATGGATTGACGATAATTTCCTAGAACCATTCTTCATTAGGTTTTAGAATCGTATTATTTTCTGTACTTTCTAGGATGAACGTTTTTTACAAAAAAAGGTGTAAACTAAAAACCAACAAAAAATTAAATAACAGAAAACCGGAGCTACGAGTGAGCCACAAAAAACATGGGACACTTAAAATACATAAGCAGAACTATTAAGTTTGCATCGTCCATTCTTCTAGTACGTTTGTCTGATAAACACTAATTATTATTTATGCAACACATTCCAAGATTCTCTGTAACCAATTACTGAAAACTATCAATTTCCGGAAAGCATAGCAGATTTGAATTTTCTTGCTATCAAATTTGCCTTTATTGGTAGGGTCGCATTTAATATGATAGTCTGATATATGTATGTGTGCTGTAAATCAGCTAAATTCTCGACATGCAGCCTAAGTTAAGTGACTTATGCGAGTGGTTATCTGCCGCCCTCTGATTTCTAATAAATAACTGATTTTTCTATGGCGTCACTCCGGATTTCTCTGAAACGACCGCCTGCTGGCCACGTAAGTATTCAAGAATACATTTTCACAACGCGGCTGAAGTGGGGATCAGTGCCAGTGCCACAGCTTAAAAGTGGTTTTACCAGGCATACCGTGCAGAAGCCATCCACTTGAAATCAGTTTAGTGGATCCATTATAACAAGATACACGATTTTGGCGTGCGGGTTGTGTTTCACCTTTTCGTTTATTGAGGTCACTGCCCGTAAGTATTTTCTTAAGTTCACTAAAACTTTGATCTGAGATATTTTATTTTCTTAATTAATATTAAATAATTAAAACGGTGCAGAGGGGAAGCGCTGCGTGACTCCTCGCAACGAATGGGGATCATGCATCCCCATTAGAAGCTGTGACGTACTATATCAGTTGGTACAGCAGCGACCAGTGAGTCAACAAAATGTAGATTACCTCAGGGAGTCCCACTGCGGGTTCGATGGAAATGCCCCTAAGGTGTGCTGTCCTTTGGAAAAAAGCATTCAATCAGGTAAGGCGTTAAGGACTAAGGACTAACTTCCAAATACAACTTAAGTCTCACTTTAGTGAGCACAGTTTTCGACGTTTCTTTAATTTTGTTTAATTGATGACTGTTCTTTAGCATATGTGACGTATCTCCATTCGAAGGTTACTTTTTCTAGATTGACGACACTGTCGGCAAGACAGCTACACAGTGTATTATGTAAACAAAATTAGGAGGTGAAGGTACTGTCCGAGTAAAAAGCGTATGTGCGTGGCGAACCGGTTTTAAATTGGCATTAAAATTATAGGAAAATCCATAGGTTAAAGTTATCAGTGGTGTATATAATTTTGGAGATTTATTTGTGTTCTTAACAGTATTATTGTTTATACACGTTAGCGCGGAGTTATGAAATTGTTCTTTAATCAGTGTTGCTAAAGGACGAAATATTAGTACGCAATAAAAATATTGAATGTAGACACAAGTGCGAGCTTGCCCGTTGTTGCAATGTAGAGATAAAAACATTTCTATAAGAAAACTATTACAAATGTAATATTCTTTTAAAACATTCAGTGATACGTACATATTTTTATCTTATTAATTTTTGTGTTATTTTAACAAATACTATATTCAGTACATACCCGATTTTTCGCATGTACTCTAATGTGCTCTATCCAGTAGCGGATTTAGATATGGTGGCGTACCCAGTCCAGTTTTCTTTGAAGCCCCGTTATTAAAGAAATTTATTTAGTTAATTTTATGATATTCTCATGTTAAGTACAGTTAAGTAAATATAAGCAATACGGACTGTCTACAAAAAGTATTGATCGAAGTATCGGATACATTCG